>JNDS01003438.1:0-32724 GCA_000697035.1 Rhizopus stolonifer B9770
CCAACTTCATCCAATAAAAAATTGAAATTGTCTGAATCTTCTTTTGTAAACATCTGAAAAAAAAAAAGGGGATCAGAAATTTTTTTGAATACGTCCGAAAACCAAGTAAAGATACCGCAAGTGGCCAATTGAGGATCAGAAAAGTGACCAAGTGAAGTTCAAAAAAGTGACCAATTGACGGCGGAAATACAGTAACTATTTTTTTTTTTTTGTGTAAAAGGGATTTTACATAACTGTCGCACAGAGGCAATCACAGTTAACTAAGATGTGAAAAATAAAATAAAATAAAAGAGAAAGTAAAATCTGATGCGGTTAGAAGCAAGAGTGTATAACGAGAGATAGATTAAGGTAGATAGCTAAGCACTGGTCGGTGGGGTGCGAGAGTTGCGACTTGTGTTCCCTTTATTAATTTTGCAAATAAGGCGGGTAGCGCTTTGGCAACTTCTTGAGGTCAAAGCTGTTTATCATTAAAGACATACTTCCAGGGAAATTACCAAATAGAGAAAAGAATACATGCGATTATATCTAGATAATTACGAGAGAGCAATGAGATAATCAATGAATTAGAAGATACGGGACGAGTGGTGTCGTTCAAATTGATGGCTAAAGGATTAGTGAAAAATCGGGAGGTGATTGTTTACCAAATTTCTTGACGAATGGAACAAGACAAAGTGTTCTTCGGTATTAAGACCACCATAGTAAACACATGGCGGTTCCGTAGATTGTGCTATCATTATTCGGCACATGAATTCTTTAAATGGCAGTTTGTGATGACAGAGATACCAGAGGATTGTACATGCTCGATGTGGAAAGGATATACTCCAAAAACGGCGCCAGGCCTGGCGATTAAAGTATGGAAAAGAGCTTGGCAGAGTAAATAAGACAGTTAGTAGATAGTTATCGAACCATTTGGTGGTTAAGGAAAATATGAGAGTACCATCAGATAAAGGGGAATTCAAAATGGAGCAGAAAGAGGAAGCAGAAAGTGCTGGAATTATCGTGTAGGTTATTATGTGTACATGGTTACGATACGGGTCCGAGCATTAGAATACTAATGACCATAGTTGGCTTTATTCTTTGTCTGTTAAAACAAGTTTTAAAAAAAACTTAATATCACTTCAAATAACATAAGTATAGAAGCTAATGCAATTGAAAATTTTAATTCTCTTCAAGGTACCTCGGCTTCTTTTATAATTTTAAAATTTCCTCTGATAATCTTGCTTTCTTTTGCTTTTCTTTTTAATATGCTTGTTTTTTGATCGTTGCATTCTCAACATCAATATCCAATTGACCATCAAGTCTATTTATTGTGGCGCTGACATTGGTATTGCTATTTCTATTATCATTTGTAGTTGCATTGCTTCAACGGCATAGCGCGTTTTTTGGTTGTATCTGTGTTTTTTTCTAAAAAAAAAAGAAGATTATGAACTCATACTTCATTTTATAATGGAGTAACACACTTACGTGAGTGAAACGCCGTGTCTTCAATTCGTATGTATAAGACTTTTTTCTGTCACAATAGATACGATAAAATGTAAGTGTCAATTTCGATTGCAAAATGTACTAAGCGAAGCTACTTCAGATTAGATTTATGAGACTCCCTAATTTTTTTTTTTCGGACAAAAATCACTGCTAAATTAATAAGTATTTTTGTTTGGTCATTTTATGGAAGAAAGATAACGATAGTCATAAAATGGAAATTAAAAAAGGATTTGCAATACATTCGGGAGAGCTTTGGAGCTCCCAACAATTACTCTAATAAGACTGTTAAACTCACTTCATTTATTTTTCAACAATTATATTATTCACTCAATATGAGTTTAGCATTGATATCTGAGCCCGGACTATGGGGATGGGGATGGGGATGGGGATGGGGATGGGGTTCGCTTGGGAACAACCTTGGTGTGTAGAATGCATGTGAAGAAGTAATTAAAAATGTGCTGGTGCGGGTGCTTGTGTTGTACTTTTTTTTTTTTTTTTTCCTTTACTTCGTTGTTTCAGACTTGTCATCTGCGTTAGACGAAGAAGATTGTGCTGATACAAAAAGGTTTAATACATCATTTTTGTTTTGTCATATAATTTACTCACAATATGTGTTCAAAAAATCCTCAATGTTTAAGTAATCCATGCTACTATTCCCTTCTAAAGCGAACCTCTCTGCTTCAAACCCAAGTTCTGAGACGAGTGTTTTGAAACTGTTGTCTAATTCGTTATTTTCTATGGATGGACCAGCTGAAGATGGCGTGCTTACTGTAGATGTACCTCCTCCTAATGCTGTACTGGTAGGAGTCTCGACCACAGGTGATAAAACACTAGACGTGGGCTGTGGTTTAGTGTTTGCCTCAGATGAGGAGTTAAAATAAGAAGAACTAGTCAAATGATTGAATAATGCAGGATTGGAGTTAGCCAAGCTAATCAAGCCTTGAAATTGAGGTGAATTAATCAAAGAAGAAAAGTCGATGGTGAGTGCATTAGAAACTGGCATATTATTTCTGTTATTATATGTCGAAGTTTTTGATGAATGTAGATTGAGTGGGATAGAATCTACAGCCGCACATTAGAAAGTGCATGCAATAATGTATAATAAGCTTACTCAATGATTCGGCCGTAGCTTTCTTGGTTTGATTGTTCAATTCAATTGCGTCTGCTAACTCTGATGTCGCATACTTAACATCTGAAGCTAGTGGAATATTGGCATCTTTTTTTAAATCGGGAATACTGTCGCTATCTTCGGATGAATTAAATGAAGGGTTGGCGTTGTTTATGTTGTCTTCTTCGTCATCAACGCTTTCGATTTTGCATCGTGGTTTTTTGTTCAAGTCTTCCGCTGTACCTGCTTCAAGTAGATATTGACGTTTGCGTGGCGTGACTCCATGTTTGTTTTTATCGCTTGAAAACACTGAAGCCAAAAATTGAAGGATCTTGTCGATTGTCTCTTGATGTCTAATATGTCTTTCTTTTGAGGCAACGTTTTCCTGCCATAGAATTTCATTATCATTTTGAACATTTTTCAATTCGTTGCTGATAGACATTTGGTGTTTTTTGATTGCAGATATTTCGTCTAATATATGGTTGATGTCTGATGCTCCTGCTTCTTTTTCTTCAGGATCACGCCCTTTCTTTCTTGTCACCAATAACAACAAATCAGGTTGACTTTGCTGAAAATGAGGGTTGCTAAACTCCCAGCGTTCTAACTCTCCCTCTGTGCTAAGAACTCCATTTTGAAGATGTGGAACCTTATGAAATCCATACATGTTGAGCTGACGAACAAATGATGAAAAGTTGCTATGTTTAAAAAAACGAGGCAACACTTTCTTTGCAAACTCCTCATGACGAAGCACGAGGAACGAGAGACCATCAGGCGCCCATCTTATAAGATCGTCGGTGGATGCGTCATCGACCATTCTATATAAAAGTATTAATTAGATTAGAGCTTGTATATAAGCAACGCACTTGCCCATAAAGCTTATTAAGAAAGGCAGGAACATTCTGTAGTTTATTTCTTTGCGTTTGAGAAGAATTCACTACCAGAGCCGGGTTTGTTGTCTGCGAATTTCCTTGCGCAGAACTTTCTGGCTGAGTTGTTGATCCTGGAGGGAGTGATTCAAAAATAGAGGTAACTGTGGGTACTTCGCTCATTTCTTCCAAAAATTGGGTTTATCATGTAAAAAAGAAATTGGGTCGCCAGTTTTTCAATGGCGGAGAAAACAATCTGGTGACTTAAAAGCAGTTGGACATCAGAAGGTGGCTGAGGAAAGCTTGAGTGCTTGGATTCCACTTTTTTTTTAAAAGGGATGGTCCGTTGATGCTTTTTCGCTTGACATACAAACTGGTGTCACTATTTAAATGAAGTCTAGAAAGATCCACGGTTCAATGTGGGCTTTCAGGGTATATTTAAGGAGAGATATTACATGAAGTTTAAAAATAAGCAGCAACACACTCCATGATGCAGTGTTTAAAAGCATAAACACATACATACAATAAAACAGGGATTGTTTACTCTAGTTTGCTTTCTTGAACAATGCTTTCGTTTTAAAAACACAGTGTAGAAAGGGGGTGTGAAAAACAGAAGCTTGTTGCACTCCCTCTATTTCCCCCTATATTTTGATTTTCTTGGTTTTTTTGAGAGATTGATATTAAAAAAATAACCCTTTTAAAGTGTGTCAGTTACTTAATGTATCCCTATCATCGTGCTTTCTCCTTTTGACAATAGAAATAAATAAAACGTCAGTAAATATGATCCAGCTTTTCTTTTTCTTACTCATCCGAATCCAAAAATATGGTATACAAGTGCTGGATATCTGCTTCACTCCTTGTAGTGGCTACATCGTTAGTGTCATGCTTTGAATTGAACAAGGAAATTACTGGTATTCAAAGACTTCAGAAAAGAGAATGTGATTTCAATTGTAACAGCCCGGGTGCTTGCGACGATCTTTGTATGAATTCTGGAGAACTTGGCAAGGTCACCGCCTTACTATCTGTCTGTCATGATGGAAAATGCTATTGTGGTTTTATACCAGATCAATAAAGTTTTTAAACCCCTTTGATTCTATTCAGCTATTTGTGGCTTTTCTTGAAAAAAGCAAGATTCGTCCTTTTTTTCTGTTTAAGCATTATCTTACATTAATTAACATGGTCAAGGTAAAAAAAAAAAATAAACCTTGTTTTGTCGCCTTGTCTTTTTTCTAAAAGTCTTACTTCGAATATAGACTATTGGTACTCACAGCGGTCATTTTCATTGGTAAAATTACTATTCGTTTTTATCATCGATTAAAATTGAATCGCATTCTCTAGTGACGAAGCTTTAGCTGTTGCTTTGTTAAAGAGAACAGAAGAATTCAAAGACTCAATCTTGGTTCGTACACGTGATCCTGCAAAGTTGGCCGAATGTGACATTATTGTAGATGTTGGAGGTGTATATGATGAAGCTACTCACAGATATGACCATCACCAGGTTCGTATTTTTAGAGATTTACTTATTAGACGCGAGAAAGTTCTAAACAATTGACTAGCGCGGTTTTACAGAAACTTTTGACGACAAACATGTTACTAAATTGAGTTCCGCTGGTTTAGTATACAAGTAAATGACAATACGATTAAAAGAAAATTTACTCATTTACTGTTTTAGGCATTTCGGTAAAGAAGTTGTAGGTAAACTTCTTGGTGCTGAAGTTTCACCAAATGATGCTGAAAAGATTTATCTCAAAACATATGATGTATGGAAATGCAGATATATTTTAATGTTAACAATATAATGTTGATAAAGGCGATTAATTGTAAACTTAATAGTGTTTTGTGGAAGCATTAGATGCCAACGACAACGGTATTAGTGCATATCCTAGTAGCTCAACCCCTCTTTTCAAAGAAAGTCCTACAGGCCTTCCCGACAGAGTTGCTAGAAAAAATCCTGCATGGAACGAAGTGGTCACCAACGATGAAGTTGATGCTCGCTTTATTCAAGCATCCGAATTGGCCGGTGAAGAATTGGTCGATTATGTTCTCAGACTCAAGACAAACTGGCTTCCCGCTCGTACCCTTGTTGTCGAGGCTCTCGATAAATCAGATGAAGTTCACTCTTCTGGTCGTGTCATTGCTCTTGAACGTGCCTGTCCTTGGAAAGAGCATCTTATTGAGCTTGAAAGTGAACGCGGTTTAATTGGCGATAAGTCTATTCTTTATGTTTTGTATCCTGAAAGCAGCCCAGAAGGAAACTGGAGAATCCAATGTGTTCCAGTTCGTCCCGAAGGCTTCGAAAACAGAAAGAGCTTACCCGAAGCATGGAGAGGTTTCCGTGACGACGAACTCAGTGTTATTTCTGGTGTAGACAACTGTATTTTTGTGCATGCTGGTGGATTTATTGGAGGCAACAAGTCTCGTCAAGGTGCTTGTGAAATGGCAAAATTAGCCTTAGAATTGTAAATAATGTTTTCTTTATCAAAATGAATAAAATATTTGCCTCGTGAATCATTTAATGACTTTTTTGCAAATTTGTTGCGCCGCATTTTGCTTATCTTCTTTTCTACTGATATAATGCCTTCTTTTAGATAAAGCTATTTCTAAAAGTTCTGATTGTTGTCAAAAATATTCAGAATTTAAGAATAAATGGAGAAAATCTTCAAGGGTTGAGTAAAGCTTATTCGAGATTATTAGTAATTTAATTGCAAAATAAGTAAAATACAGAAGGGTAAAAAAAAACGAGTATTTGACCATCAAAATAATTTGCCCTCAAAATAAGCATTTCAATGTTTATTTAGCGTGACAACGAATAAGGGGTTTTTAATTATGCAATTTTGATCCATCTGTCATATCTTTCTGTGCATGAAGTTTCTTTTTTTCTTTTTTCAAAATTTTCGAAAATAATATCATTTGTTAGCGTATATCCCATGTAGGCTAGATTAAAACAAAAGTCAATGTCATTACAACCGACTAAGAAACAATCCGTATAAATTAAAATTAAGTCTAAAACGGAAATATTACCTTTTTCTTTACTGTTCAAGATTATGAATCGAAGCATTGCACCCGATTTATTTGATAACTCAACATTTCCGACAGCTGAAGACATGATGCCTTCTGCCGCATTCGCCTCTACACGCGGTGAACTCGACTTTGATGCTATATCTTCTGAACGAGAAGAATCGGGCTTTGACCATATGGACAACACGAATAGTGAATCTTCATTTGAAATTTCGCCTACGGAATTTAGCGCACGTCAAGTTCCTCAAATCAATAGTCGGCAAGCCTATGTGCAGCATAACTCTGACAACAGACGATTGCATAATATACATCAATCATTTACTGCTGTCCGACCTCCATCACCCTCCGAACGCTGGAGAAATTATCTGGAAGCAGCACGAGGCAGTCTTGCGTTTTATTCTTCAACGGACGACATTCAAGAAAACACGATTGACGAAGCTACAGACACCATGAGTCATAACAGCTCTAGCTCTTCTCTTGATTTTTCTCAGACGGATGATGTTCACTTTAGCCATGTTCGAATCAACAGTCCGGTTCCAACTCACCAGATAAGACAGCCTATGGGAATACCCCGTTTTCTCGGGGGGAAAGTATGTGATCCGAATAATTTTAAAAACGGCGAAAGATTATTAAAGTTTGAAGTTTTGCAACACGATGGATCCCACATCAGGTATATACATTTATAAAAAATTATAAGTATAAAGGGGACAGGTGAATGCTAATTTAAGACAAGTAGCTTGAAACACAAAGTGCAGAATATTTTGCGAAATGATGAGACTGTATATTGGTAGGTGAGGATAGTCAGTAGTCAGTCGTTCATAAATCTCTTTCTATAGCTCTTTGAGAGGCGGAATCATTAATATCCTTTTTAAGTACGCGGGATACTCTGAAACTGGATACACATCTGATACAATATGCTCGCTTTCTCAAATCATTATCAAGTCACCTGAAAGAGGATATAGTTGGCCATGTAAGCCAATTAAAAAAAAAAAAAAAAAAAAAAAAAAAAGGTCGATAAATATATTAAGTAAACATTCTTAGGCTCGAGTGGTCTCGTATTTATCTCTCACAAAGAGATAAGTATTAGGTGTAAGTATGAGATTAATATCGCATGTAAATTACATATTCAATTGTTCTTTTTTAGCAACTAATGATTTTGACTCATTCACAAAAGAATCATATGAAAGCTACGTTGCAAGTAAAGATGGATGTTTAGACGATACAGATCCTGTTGGCTTTTTCTCACTCAACAATTCCAACTCTTTAAAGGATATAATCATGCTTCCTGATAGGTCAGTTATGCAGCCCTTTATTTAAAAAACGAATCTAACAATTTCATTTAGGCCTGCTAAATATGTTTTAGTCAAGTTGTTGACAGCTAGTCGTATAGGAAATTCGTCGGCTAGTAGTAACGTTGATTTACAATATGTTGGGCTCGTTGGGCATTCTGGTCCTAGATCATTTGCTGCTGCAATGTTTCGTTGAAATCAACAAGTATCTTGGGAAAAATCTAATGGCGAATGAATTAGCACTGATTCATGCACTTAATGAAATAAAAAAAAAAGCATGACTGATAGTTCTTATTGGTTCTGTATGAACACAGGACTGCTTGTGAAACTGATAAGACAAGCTTCTTTTGCTTTGGACACTTTGAGCCAAATCCTGGTATTAAGACATGTGTACTAATAGAAATAAAGCTAAAAAAACAAGCTATTGAATACCAAAGCTGATTTAATTCTGCTGTTAAGTTCTGGATTACATTTGTATTCACAAATATTTTGAGAAAATCCAATTCCCTGTGTGGTATTCACGGAATTTTAAATATTTACATTTGCAGCCGTTGATTTTTTTTTTTTTTTTTTTTTTTTCATCGTGGTACACACAAGCGGCAAAAAATAAAATAAAAAAACTCTTTGTGAATGAAGCTCATCCATTTTTAATAAATACATGTCTTCAAAACCTAGAATAACGACACAGACGACTGCTGCTAAAAGAGGACGTCCTAGAAAATATCCTATCGACACTGATAAATTATTAAAACAACAAGAGAGAAGATTACTTAGATTACAGCAGCAATTGGAAGAACAAAAAAGAAAATTGCATCAGAAGGAAATATACTCATTAGAAAATAAACCGAGAGAAGAATGTTCATACAAGGACTTCTATCCCGATCTCGACATTAGGGAACCCTTATCGGTTGTTTTAAAATCTCCATCACCTGTTGAGACAGAAAAGCCAAAGGACTCTGATCCATTAAAATCGCCCGTTTCAGATGAATGCGAAGCAGCATTAGAAAGTGAAGATGTTACAAAAGATACGAGTTTAACTTCTTCACAGCATTCTAAACTACCCGTCCCCTCTTTTCGAAAAAACACGCCTGATATCGAAAATGACGAATTGTCAGTTTTTCAAAGGCCTGAGAATCACTATATTCGATATACAGGTAGTTCCTTCAGATGAATGATCTACTAGCATTAGCAATTCTTACAAAAAAAATTTATTAGAGCCCTCAGAAAGCCAATTATTCAATACGGTCGAATACGATATGGATGAACAAGGTAATCATTGACACGTTTCTAAGCAGCGAAAAATGTAACTTTTCTTTTTAAAAAAGACAATATGTGGCTTCTTATAATAAACACTGAACGAAAGAAAGAAAATTTGGGGGAATTGGATGCAGATTTATTTGAAAAAATTATTGATCAATTGGAAAAACAATGGTTTGATCTTGTAAGCTTCTTCGATTTTATCTTTTTTTTTTTTGTATTTATTTATTTATACAGTTGTCCATATTAGGTGAAAAATTTGCCCAAGAGGATAAGCGAAGAGCCGGCTTTCCCTGAAGATTCAAAATGTGCGATTTGTGACGATGGAGAATGCGAAAACAGCAATGCTATTGTGTTTTGTGATGGATGTAATTTGGCTGTCCATCAAGACTGCTATGGAGTCCCTTATATTCCAGAGGGTCAGTGGCTCTGCAGAAAATGTATGGTGTCACCCGATAAACCAGTATCTTGTTTATTTTGTCCAACTGAAGGTGGTGCTTTCAAGCAAACAACTACAAACCAATGGGGACATTTGCTATGTGCTATTTGGATACCCGAAGTCAGTTTGGGTAACAGTGTATATATGGAACCTATTGACAACATTTCGAGTGTCCCCAAAAGTAGATGGAAACTGACTTGTTATATTTGCCGACGACGTCAAGGAGCATGCATACAATGTGATAACAAACACTGTTTTACTGCTTTTCATGTTACTTGTGCACGTTGGGCTCGCCTTTATATGAAGATGAAGCCGCCAACTAGCCACTCTGATGACGTGGCTCTAAAAGCATATTGTGACAAACACACGCCAAAGGAGTACAAAGAAAAAATCGATGTGGACAAAAGCATAATAGCAGCTCAAAAGTGGTTCTCGAACCCAAAAAACAAAAAAGGACAGAAAATGCCTCACAGAAGATACGTTGATGAAGAATTGGATTTTGATAACAATGATAGTGGTACTGAAAATAAAGACAAGAAGAAGAAAAGGTCGCGACAGGACTCTGTCACTCAGCTTTTATCTACATCCAAAGCTGCTCGCGCACATCAGCATCAATACTCTGCGGGAGCACCGGTTGCACCCAATTACATTATTCGCAATTTGGAAAACTTGAAATGCATTCGAGAAGCCAATCTGCAAAAGAAATCCACCTTGATTAAAAGTGTCTGTAGGTATTGGTCTCTAAAGCGAGAATCGAAAAGAGGAGCTCCTCTGCTTAAACGATTACATCTTGAGGTAATTTTAATCGTAGACAAATATGATACATATCAAAGCTAAATATCATTTTATTAGCCTTGGACTGCTTCAGCATCACAACTTAAAGAATCGGAAGTAGAAACTGCCCAAAAAGCTTCCGTAAGTATTACATATGAATCAAAATATATTAAAGAAATTTGTAACTAACGAGAAAATACAAGTCATTGATGAGCTTACGTTCGGACTTGGAGAAAGTTAGAATATTAACAGAGCAAGTTCAGAAAAGAGAGAAGCAAAAACTTGAAAGGGCTCGCAAACAAAAGGCCTACTTAGAACTTATTGTGCTCCCATTAGAACATGTTATTGGACCTGTACTTAGTCAAATCTCGGAGTAAATTACTGTTTGTTTTTCTATCCACAATTTGCTCACTTACATTCTTCATCCTTTAGCTTAGACAAAAACGACATATTTAGATACCCGGTGACAGAAGATATAGCTCCTGATTACCTCACTATAGTAAAAGAGCCTATTTCATTTTCGGAAATATCAGATAAAATAGAATTACACAAGTACATTAACTTCAGTGAATTTGAGGTAAATATATAATTGCGATTCGTACGATAGATTAACATTATTAGCATGATATATTATTGATATGGAAAAATTGTATGACATATAACAAATCGGATACTACTTATTACAAATTGGCTCAACGTTTGAAAAGAGCTTCTGTAGAATTGATGAAAAAAGCGAAAGTAGCGTACGATGCTTTGAACGCGGACCCAGAAAGTGGCTTTTTAGATGTAGAGTTGGATCCAGAAATGTTTTCATATGGAAATGAGTTGAAGAATAGTGTACAAACTGAACCAACCAAACAATCCGAAGAGACTGAAAAAAATAAGCGAACCATAACTTCAACAACCTTGTCTAAAGATGATAAATCAGAGACGATTGAGAATGTCTCAGATCAGCAATCCGACAAGGAGAAAATAAACGATGGAAAGAATGTGCCTGATGTTAATAATGTAAACGCTTTACTACCAAAACCTACATCTAGTGCAAAATCCAGATCGCCTGCTAAACGCAAAATTACAACAAAAGATATAACTGAGCCATCAAAAAAAAGCAAAGTTCTTTCGAGTCTTGTGGATGAGCTACCAGATCATCTCAAAACGTTGGATGCAAGTAAATCTTCTTCGATACGCCGTTTCACGAGAAGCAAAGCAGAACAAAGTAAGCGATTACTAAGATCAAGGTATACACCAAGAAATGTACCAGAAAAGAAAACAAAGCAACCGATTGTTTTGAGAAGAAAATCTGCCGAAATAACTAAAAGTCCAAGTACAGAGGCTAACGAGCAAAGTGCGCCAACTACCCTTGTAAACAAGAACATATCGCCGAAACCACAATATAAAGACAAGGAAATTGTTTGGGCTCGAGTACCTGGATTTCCTGCACATCCAGCAGAAGTAAGTTTATGCAAAACCGAATTTTTCATTAAAATAATTCTTAGATTGTTGAGGCAAAAAAGCAAAAAGATATCCCGAGAAAGGTATTGGCGTCTGAGGTTAAAGGAAGGATACTTGTCAAATTCTTTTCTGTAAAAGAATCACACACATGGTGAATATTTCATAAGCTTTCTAGTGTCAAAGAATTAAATTGAATTGATTTTTTTTTTTTTTTTCGTTCAGGGGATGGATAGATAAATCAAGCATTACGCCATTTGGTATTATGAACACTGATATTATGATGTTAGTGAAAGCTAAAAAGACCAAGAATCGCAAGAGAATAAACGAAGTAAAAGAGGGTTATCATCACGCCTGCAAATTAAAGCACCTTGATCCATTAACTTCCTTGGATGAAGTTTTTCAAAAGTGAATAAACAAATGAATTTTATAATCAGACGCGGTCTTCTACACCGTTTTTTTTTTTTCTTTTTTTTTCTTTTTTCTTTTTTTTTCTTTTTTCTTTTTTTCTTTTTTCTTTTACTTCTAAAAAATCACCCATGCTTAGAAGACTGTTTGTACAACAATGCTCTCTAAAGCGTTCCTACGCGACAGCACCTTCGTCGTTTCATGTTTTCGATCGATATGCAAAGCGCTTACAAAAAGATAGAGCTGCTTCAAATACTGAAGAAAGTAGAACAGTAGATTACCTCAAAGACGAAATCGCCGCGAGAGTTGCTGATAGATTCTTAGTAAAATTTGATGACATTTGAACAAGTAGAAAGTTAATATTGCAATCAAAACAGGACATCAAAAGAGAACTGGGCACAGTGGTAGATCTTGGTTCGGGTTGTGGTCATATAGCTAAGCATGCAACAAAGGACATGATGAAAAAGTTGATCATGTGTGACATGTCTGGTAAAAAAAAAAAAAAGGGAAACTAGTTGAATACTCGAACTCACATGATCTGTTGGTCAAACAGAAAAGTCATTATACAGAGATCAAGACATCAATTATGAAGGTATTTAGATCCGGAAGGAAATTATGTCTAAAAACAGAAATATAGTGCCCATTGAAAGACTGCAGGTAGACGAAGAAATGTTGCCTTTCGCAGAGGATTCTTTAGACGCAGTTGTGAGCAGTTTGTCACTAAACTGGGTGAACGATTTACCTGGCACACTGATCCAGATAAAAAATTCGCTCAAGCCTGACGGTGTCTTTCTTGGGGCTATGTTTGGTGGCGACACATTATTTGAGCTGAGAACTTCGCTTCAACTTGCCGAAATGGAGAGGGAAAGTGGAGTGTCTGCTCGTGTGTCACCAATGGCAGGTATTATATTACAGACTCTCCTGGTTATTTAATCTAATGATTTTGACAGACTCTAGTGATATGTCTAGACTTTTAACTCGTGCTGGATTCTCTTTGCCAACAGTCGATGTGGATGAAATCCAAGTCAACTATCCCAGTATGTTTGAATTGGTGGAAGATATAAAAGCTATGGGTGAAAGTAACGCAGTACTTACAAGGTATATAGAGCAAATGGTTGATAACCTTGTGACTAACGTGTATATACTTAGACGCCCGCTTTTGAAAAGAGACACGCTTCTTTCTGCTGCATCGATATACAAAGGTAAATAAAAGAATGTAGGCAAGGACGGTAACATCTCACTTCAAGTTTTGTTATAGAGTTACATGGCAACCCTGATGGTACGATTCCAGCAACTTTCCAGATTATCTATTTGGTAATAAAAAAAATAAAGACAGAAATGAATTACGAATTTACTTATCCATTGTCTAGATCGGATGGAAACCAGCTGAGGACACACCTTTGGCGAAAAAACGCGGATCGGCAAACGCTTCTCTGAAAGATATTTTGTAGACAACGGAGTGACACTTTGATCTGTACAATGACGAAAAAAGAAAAAGTTACAATTAAAATCATTCCTTATCTGTCATCTTCAATTAATCACCTGTCAAGTTTTTTGACGATTTTTAGAGCATAGTCTTTAAATGTATATTAAAACAAGTGCTTTATTTCATTTTATTTTTTATTTAACTTTGCTTTTGGTCTGATATTGTTGATTTTAAACATGAGCTTTTTTTTTTTTTTTTTTTCATAAGTTTGTGATAGTCAAAGAATGACGATTATCGTTTTACACTATTTTAATCCTGATGGTACTTGTGGAGAATGTGAAGAGATATCAGTTTTTGAACAAAAAGACATAATAAATAAACCTTTCTCTACATTTTTTCCCCTAATCAGATTTTTCTTAGGTCAAGAACATGATATTTCTCATCGTTCCTTTTCTTGTTTTCATCTGCTGTTATTCGGCAGATGCATCTGATAGCAACACAAGTGAATTTTCAGAAATCCAGCAATTATTATCAACCATGTTTGTAAATAAACCGCCACCCACAATGTTTCCTCGTATATCACATCCTTATCCACCTTTATATGCTGATCCCGAACTTGACAAAGTGGTTCCGACTAATTCGTGGATCAGTAACTTATTTTATCCAAGTGTTCAAAACTTAGCCCCTACTACAACAGATCCATACATTTTAAGACTTTTGGACGACTTTGGTGGTAATCCTGGGCTGTCCATATCGCAGCCCTCAAAAAAAGTAACGTTATTTAAAAAAAAAAAAAAAAAGGAAAAGAAATATTCAAACAACTCTTATTATAGGTTGTGGGTGCGTATCAACTCACCAACAATGTGCCAGAAACAACCGCGGGTTATTTTGTAAATGGCGTTGTTGTTGACCTTAGACTTACTTCAGCAGAATGGAAAGATGAGAAACCAGAGACAACTGTGACCGATTGGGATCTGTTTGGTGCCAATGTAAAGTTAGCAACCTCAGATGGTAGTATCAACTTTCCTATTTCCAGAGGCATGCCCTTTGTTACTGCTATTTATGAAGACCTGACACCTCAGTTTTTCACCCAGCATGCAATTATAAAAGTGAATGATAAAGATGCACAGGACCAAGATACATTTACTGGAAGAAAATTCAAATTGTCGTTCAATGATAACCCTACAAGCACCTTCCTTATTTACGCCTTGGGAGATGAGCCCTTAACTTTGAAGAAAGCCGGACACAACAACCTCATCTCAAGCGATACATACAATGGACTTATTCAGGTTGCAAAACTCCCTAACAGTGAAGCCGAAAGGATTTTGGATGCTAGCAAAGGTGTATATGCAACAGGTGGAGACCTTGATTTGAATCTTGAGAGGTAATATATATATATATATATATATATATAAAGCAACTGATTAACTTTTTTTTTTTATAGAAATACTTACACAATTCAATGGAAAGTTGAAGGTGACCGCTCGAAGAAGTTATTAACTTACGCATACCCTCACCATATGAAAACGTTTGTTAGAAACGGTGAGATAAAAAGAACAAAGCTCAAGTTACTATCATCCTCGAAAGGACAGATGTATGCAGTAGTCGGTAATACTTGGACACTTGTTGAAAAGGATTTGAACAATATCGAATGGTTTCCCCCTAACCCAGCACCAGAAGAAAGCACTCGGAATGAAATCATGGAAGCCATAGTGTCAGACGTTCAAATGGACTATAGAGAAGAGACAACAAGAGGAGGCAACTATTTTTCCGGAAAAGGATTGCAGAAGCTTGCTATGTTGGCTTTGATGTTGAACAAACCAGATCAGACACAATTAAGAAACCAAGAATTGGCACACGAATCATTAAACAAAATTAAAACAGCCTTGTTACCTTATCTGGAAAACAAACAGCAAGATTCTTATAAATACGACGTTCTGTATAGGGGTATTGTATCTAAAGAAGGATTACCCAAAGAGCTTGGAGGAAGCGGTGATAGAAATGCAGCGTTTGGCCACTCTTACTATAACGATCACCATTATCATCAGGGATATTTTATCGTCACAGGTAGAAAAGACAGAATCAATAGTGTCAAACTGATAACTTAAAAATTTATAGCTGCTATTGTTCACTATTTGGATCCCTTATGGAGAACTATACAGATCAAGGAATGGACCGAGACTTTAATTCGGGATGTGAACTGTCAGGTGGAAGACGACCCTTACTTTGCTCAATACAGAAACTGGGATTGGTTCGCTGGGCATAGCTGGGCTGGTGGTATTAAAGTAGATGGTGCACTTGATGGTCGAGATCAGGAATCTGTTCCGGAGGTAAAAAAAAAAAAAGCTTTTATAAAATTATTTTCATAGTAGATGCTCAAATCTCTTAGTCTGTAAATTTTTTCTGGGGTACCAAGCTTTGGGGATTGGCGACAAAAAATGAAGATTTGGTTAAACTATCCGACCTACAATTAGCTATTACAAAAAGAACAACCTATGAATACTTCTTGATGTTGGATGGTAACAAAAACAGACCTGTAGAGATGGTGAAAAACAAGGTATCTGGAATTTTCTTTGAACAAAAAGTGGATTATGTAAGTATTCTATCCTTGAATGTCCAGGAGTGTATAATTAACTTTTACTAGACCACATACTTTGGAAGATACATGGAGTTCATTCACGGAATTCAACAACTTCCAATGACGCCTATGTTAGGATACTATATCAGAACACCTGAATTTGTGAAACAGGAATGGGACCAAAAACTTAAAGATATTGCACCTACTGTGAATAATCCCTGGGCCGGTGTTTTATACCTCAATTATGCAATGATAAATCCTGCAGAAGCATATCCTTTATTGAGAAATGTCGATGTAGACGATGGACAAACAAGGTCTTATTCTCTTTATCTTACAGCAACGCACCCAGGATTCTTCAGAAGATGTAAGAGGGGAAAAGAAAATAAAACAGAAAAGCTAATCCTAGATTTTCCATAGCTCTTTCAAAATTCCTCAAAGAAAAGTCAAGATTACATGGATCAAATGTAAGAACCATCTAGAGCTGTTCCCCTCCCCCACTTTAACTTTCTTTCTACTGATAATTTATAACAATAACTTATTTCAACAATAAAAAAAACCTTTCATAACTAAAGCCATATGTATTTATAAAAACTTTATGCTGTTTTTTTTTTTTTTTTTTTTTTTTTTTTTAACAAAATCTATGCAAATATTTCAAATAATGATGTGTGATAATTTAGAGTGGCGCCATGTAGTTTCCTGGGACAAGTCCTCGTCTTCTTTGTCGAGGATTTAATAACTCAACATACCACCAGCCATCAGGTTGCTTATTGATCACTCCAAACTGATCATTGGCTCCAAACGTTAACTCTGAAGGTAACTGTATATTAAAGTTAGATTAAAGTGGTACATTTTTCAATTTTTTTTTTTAAAAAAAAAATTACCTGAGCATTGTAGCTCCAAAGAGCACGAGCTGTATTATTCATTATGAGATAGTTTTTTTTTAAAAAAAAAGAAATGTGTATGGTAATTCACTTACAGTAATGCATCACAGCGGTCCCATCTTCTAAACGTTGAGGTTGAGCCTGTGGTCGGATTTGTTGTGGTTGAATTTGATGTTTTGGAAGCGGTTGCATATTCGGTGGTCGTTGTTGATTAACTACTTGTGGTAGTGGTTGGTTTTGCAAATAGGAAGCTTGTTGTGGTCTTATTTGATGAGGTGGTAGTCGTGGTTGTGGTTGTGGTTGTGGTTGTGGTTGTGGTTGCCTAGCAGGTCGTGGTTGGTGTTGCCTAGGTAACTGTTGTTTAGTAGAATCAGACTGTTGCGGTATCTGTTGTTGTGTTGCCTTAACAACCTTTTGCAGTTGCTCAAACGCAGAATGAGCATTTTTGTGTTGAGTAGGATCCAAATGAGCATAGCCAGAACTAGGTACATACTTTTCAGCCGTATAACCTTGAAGCTCGGCTGGCGTTGGTGTTGTGGGAGAATCTGAAACAGGTAGGCTGGAGCGGGTTGAACTAATCGTCCATTTTTCCTCATCGCTTGGCGAAGGAATGTAGGCAGGATTAGCAACTGGCTTAAACTTGTCCTCTTCTACTATAGCTTCCTCTTTTTTCTCCTTCTTCTCCTTCTTTTCCTTTTTCTCCTTCTTATCCTTTTTGTCTTTCTTATCCTTCTTTTTCTCTTCTGGCATTTTAACAGGGAAAAAAAAAGACCTAGAATACCTAAAAAAAAAGACTCTTTAAATACCGAATGTTCCAATTAGGCTTACAAACTTGGAAAGAGCCAATGTGATTTCAGAGCAGCAATATACTTTCCCGACAATGAAAAAGAATCGGTGCGTTTATAAAGAACTCCGTGGCTATCCGTTATAATGTTCTTTAAACAACATATTCTATCGATTACAGAATAAACGCGTCGTTATATTTATGAGCGTCTTCAAGGAGTTGAACGGCGAAAGAATGTTTATGGGTAATTCAATTATGAGCATATGGCCACATGGTATATCTTTTTTTTATAGTAATTATTTTCTGACGTATGTACAACGTGTTTGTTTCAAGTGCTGTTCATTCACGCCATTTATCCTATCAGGTTTGCAGTTTTTGAGCTTCATAGAGCCATGGTAAAATTGTAAAATTATATTAGCTAGAGTCCGGTTATATCCAATGTCTTAACAAGTACAAGATTGGATAATGAGACAAACATGTTTAAGTTAAGGCTTTCTCAAATGTTTAGTACTACATAAAACGAAGGATAACTATTGTGTGTGTGTGTGTGTAAAAGGACACAAAAAAGTGGCTTATTAATTGCCTGTATTTTATTTAACATATTTTTTTTTCCTTTTTTAGTTCATTTGAGTATCTTCATTGTTTACGCCCATGTAAGAATCCATATCAGCATCCAAATCTTGTTGATTAGGTTTGGAGCGGTTTTCCCTTCTAGCGTTACCGCGCATAGGACGACGGCCATTATTGTTGTTGTTATTGTTGAAACGAGAAGAAGTTCTGGGGGCAGACGTTGGGACAGAAGCGATAATAGAAGCAACTGTGATACGCATAGGACGACCTGAAGACAGTTGTTAAATTGAGGACACACAAGAACTTGATTAATTCAAATTACCATCCAATTGGACATTGTTATATGTCACACGAGCACGTTCAGCATCATTAGAGTTCACAAACACCACATCAGCGATACCAGCAGACTTGCCATTGGGACCGATATGAAGAAAAGCTCTTCTCAATTTACCAATTTGACCAAAAAGATCCTATAAAATCGGGTTTAGTAACAAAGTCATAAAATTAATAAAAACTTACATAAAGATCCTTTTCTGTGACGTTAAAGTGTAAGTTAGAAACAACCAAGCTGTTTTCGCTGTTGCGGTTAGAAGCAAGAGATCTTCCAGCGTTATTAGATCTGTTGTTGTTGTTGTTGTTAGGTGTGGTACGTCTAGGTCTGTTGTTGTAGGGCTTTTCAATATAAGCAACGATTGAGATAATTAGGATACCAGTTCTTTTAAAATAATAAAAAAGTAAAAAAGAAAAAAAAAAAAAAAAAAGAAAAAAGAAAAAAAAAAAGCTCCACAAAAAAAAGATGCCACTTGGAAGAGAATCCAACTTGAGAGTCCAGTTCATATATGCTATGTATACACGCACATACATCATTCAGAATCCTTCACTGCTTCCAAAGAGATCTCCTGTAACGCTCTCTTTTTCTGACTGAATACTGGGGAGGGGGGCTTGATTCTTTTTCTTTTTTGCGACACTTTCTCTCCCTGAGTCTCTATAAATAGAGAACTCCTCCTTATTTTAAGAAGGGAGGCAAGAAACCATGGGAGAGAGAAAAGTATAGTGCGGAAACATATATAAAGGGCAAATAAAAAGTTGATTAACATACCGAAGATGATGGACGAGCACCGGAACGACGTTTGTTGATTGCACCTCTGTTGTTATTGTCGCTACGGCGGTTAGTGTTACGTTTGCGGTTTTGTGAGATAACATCATCAAGAGCCATGTCGAGTGCGCCAAGATTACTCATTTTGTTAGATTTAAGTGGGAGTGGGAAAAAGTAAAAAGAAGAAAAAATACAAAATGTACGTAAGCTCGCTGATGAGAAAAAATTTAAATGTCTGATATTTGTTGACGTCATTTGCAATCGCACCAATTATTCCTTTTTATTTGACCGGGGATCAAACCTGGCAAACATGATCAGCTTTATCTATTAATGGATCAGTCCTCCTCTCCCTCAAACTGTTCACTTTCAAACTAATGATAGACACGACTGAGGAAAGTAAAAGAGAAACCGTATGATTTTGTAGAGCTACCATTTCTAGCTTATTTTTCTTAGCTTTGTTTGTAATAAGAGGAGTGTTTTTATGTATAAGAAAACAGGGGAAAGGGGGAGAAACAGAAGGCATTTCATTTACAATTAACATGCATCCTCAAATGCTTCAAATCTGTACATGTTTTAAGAGTCAATAGACTTATAATACTACAAGAGACAATTCGACTAAAAAAGGAAATTCGCAAATAAATATTTTAAATTCAGCGAGAGAAAATAAAAAACAAGTTACAAGAATATGATGATTAAAAATTGACTTGCATTTAATTTGAATGAGCAAGAGGGAGAGAGAGAGTGTGTGTGGGTGAGTGAGAGAGAAAGAGAGAAAGGTTAGTAAATATTTTTCAAGTAATGTATTTGAATCCACTGAGTGCACTTTTGTTTGTTCAGCGATAACTGAACTGGATAATTTTATTGTTGTCTTGGGCGAACCCGACGTTCTGCCCGTTGCTGCTGTCTTCTACGTCTTGTACCAGTTCCAGTTCTAGGAGCATCTCGATTGAATCTGTCTGGGATATCATCTTCAGTTCGAAGAGACCTGATAATATGCAACATATTGTGACAAGCAGCCAAATCTTTATTCCACAGACGAGGGCCAGAGGTTCTTGTTGTTCTTGTAATAGTCTGTCATAATGTGCCCAGAACAGCATTTGGACAAAAAGTTGGGATATTACACAGAAAATCCAAAATTGTCAAAACCCTATAAGGAAACTTTTCGTCCTTGGTCGCTTGTTATAATGTAGGTTGAATATCATGACGAATTTGATTATTTCATCTCTGGTCGTGTATAATTGGATATAGAGCAAAAAGTTATGGTGTCCGACTTGAGCACCTTTTAAATTACATACTTAAATACGTTTCTTCAATACTCAACATCCAAGGTGAACTGATATTCGTAGTAAAGTTAATAAGCAATGTATT
This sequence comes from Rhizopus stolonifer B9770, assembly GCA_000697035.1. Classification (NCBI taxonomy): domain Eukaryota; kingdom Fungi; phylum Mucoromycota; class Mucoromycetes; order Mucorales; family Rhizopodaceae; genus Rhizopus; species Rhizopus stolonifer. The sequence continues at coordinate 20,794 of JNDS01003438.1, forward strand.
TCATTCGTTGTTCCACGATTAGTCACCCACATTTGTAAAATGGTAAAAAAAAAAAAAAAAAATTAGTAGACCGGATATTACTTGATGAAGATGGAACAGTTATGGAAGTAGGGAATTGTGAGATAAGATAACCAATTTTAAAGAAATAGCTGCACTTTTTTTGATATTGCGGTCTTCTGGACCAAAATATTTCTATTAATACACGAAAAACAATAACCATTTCTTTCATTGTTAGATATAATTCGTATACACTATGAGCAAACACTCTTATATTAAATAACAATAAAAATGTATTGTGAAATTAAAATCGATTGCATGGATTAGAGACGGTTCATATTGTATAGCCCTTCTTCTCCCTCCAAATGTTGGCTGTAATACTTTTTAAAGAGACTGACCTCTCTCTCTTTATTTCTAAAATACAAATTTGCGTTTTGTTTTATATATCTTTTTTTTTACGCAGCGGGGTCAACCTTCACTGTGAGTTCGACTGTTTGATGACCGATTTGTACGGTAACAGAGTGAGCACCCAAAGACTTGATGCGACCACCTTCAGATTTGACTTGAATGGTTGCCTTATCCACAGTTACGTTGTACTCTTCCTTTAATTTGTTGACAATATCTTCTGTTGTAACAGATCCAAAGGTGTTATCGCTGCTTGGTATAACTGCTCTGCTAAAGTTGATTTCAAACACGTCTTTCAAATTGTGCAATAATGTTTGATCCTTTTTGAATGCAACAGCTTCCTTTATCTAATACAAACAGTTGGCATCCAATAATAAATAAATAAAGTTGATATGTACCTTTAATCTTTCATTTTGTTCTTGTTGAAGACTTTCGGCCGCGTTTTCTAATTCATCAATTTCAGATTGAGCTCCTTTGTTGACATAAGATGCTTTTCCAGTAGGGAATAAAATATTGCGCATCAATCCAGCTACATAAAAATACATTAATGTCACTTTTGCAAGAAAAAATAAACCACAAATCCACAACTTACGTCTGACACTCACAACCTCACCTACGTATTCATTTAGCTATTTTTTTTTTTTTTTTTTTTTTTTTTTTTGTTTTCTTGTATTTTAACTTTTATGAATCGCTTCTTTACCTCTGGTACCTAAACCTTCAATGTATTCATTCAATCGAACTTGAAGATTAACTTTTTTATGAGCTGATCTCTATTTATTTATTTTTTTTGACACATCAGCATTTTTGTTTTTTTTTTTTTTCGAAGCATTCTTTTTAATTGTTGTTTACTTTGATGATATGTGTAGCATTGAAGACAGTTCTTGCAGCAGAAGGACGCAAGATGAATGACATTTTTTGTTTAAAGATAGAGAGGGAAAAAAAATAAGCAAGGGGCCTAAAGCACCCCGCTTATTTTTTTTCCCTGCTCTTTTGTGGCTTGTGATACACCTCTTTTCTCTCTAATGTTCAGAAGGTTGAAAGGAAACCCTTATGTAGGCGCCTTTGTGTCTGCATTACCCTGGATGCCTGTAGCCATCTTTTTTTTGGATCATGGATATAGTTATGCAAGAGTCAGTGGGCGTTCGATGCAGGTAATTTTTTTTTTTTTTTTTTTTTGTATTTTTGTAGACTCGTTAATAAAATTTAGCCAACATTCAACCCTGATTCTAACATGATGACACGAGACATTATCTTGTTGGATAAATGGACATCGACTGATCACAAATTTAAGAGAGGACAAGTGGTGTTATTAACGTAAATAACATACACACAAAATTAAAACAAAGAAGATTGAATGTTTTGAATGCAGATCACCTACAGACCCCAAACGCATAATCACCAAAAGAATTATTGCTTTGCCTGGTGATTTAGTAGAGCCTCTACGTAAAAAAGGAGAAAAGGTACCCATTCCTCAAGGCCATTGTTGGATTGAAGGTGATGAAGCATTTCATTCAAGAGACAGCAATACTTTTGGACCTGTAAGTTCTTGTTTTATTGAAGAAAAAAAGAATCTTATATATCTATAGGTACCTATTGGTTTGATTAATGCCAAAGCAAAATATATTTTGTGGCCTCCTTCAAGATTTGGGCCTGTTCCTGATAGAGTGATTCCAAAAAATAGAGTGGAAAAGAACGCATTTCGACCCGAATTTGATGAACGCGGGACCGTTATGTAAAAAAAAAAAAAAAAAAAAAAAAAAAAAAAATACCTTGTAAATAAATGTATAAACTGAATTTTTTCAGTTGAACCATGAAATAAATTAATTTGGAAATAAGTAATCGCATGAAATGATTTGAAATAGCGCATTACCCTCGTTTTTCTTTTTGTTCTTTTTTTTTTTTGAAATGTCTGGTAAGAAAAAGAGATCTCTTTGACAGACATTAAACTTTTATTTTTTTTTTATTTTTAGACTATGCAAGACCTCCTGATGATTTTGACTGGCCAGCCACAATATTTTTAGTAAAATAGAAAAAGTTCAAAGACGTTGACTTAATTGCGTTTTATAGTATATTGTACTGATCATATTGGGAGGAGGCATGTGCTTTTGTTTAAAAAGAGCTAACCGACTGATTCCTAACCGATTCAGCTTTCCATTGGCGGACAGAGGTCAAGTTCGTTTAGAAGAGGATGAAGAAAGAGGACTATTGAATAGTTACAGCGACTTGGAGGATGAAAACGATGCTGAAGAAATTCCTCATTATCGATATGAAGAAGACGAACTTGAAGCCAGACTTGCCGAAGATGGTTTTGGACAATTACAAGAAAATGATGATAGTTCAAAGCTGCAGGGTGCTTCAGAGTTAGAAGGTGTTTCAAATTTGAACAATTCTCCAAAACTAGGCGCTACAGATAACAATCAACCAATCAGCTCGAAATAAAAACTTGTCTGTATACAGAAATGTCCTATATTCTCGTATGGTTGAGTCCTCCAAAGAGAGAACGATCTAAGACTAACTATTCATTTCCGAGCTTTATTGTGCAGAAGCATATGTTACATAATAAGCTGATATTGAAAAGAAGCTCAAGTAAAACTACTCTTAAAAGTTGCACGAGTTGAAAATTTATGTATCTTTATATTGGATAAAATTGCTACTTTGTAGCCCATGCTTTTTGGTAAATGATTGGCTCAATATATCAGTTTGCCTTTATAGCCTAAGAAAACGAATACCTTTAGTTCAGTGAAGGCTATGCCTTGTCTTATTTTGAATATCCGATATGTTGAGGTGAGCGTATCACGCACAACGGTGGCTTGCTCTACTGTTTTCTCGGTGCAAAAAAAGTTGTGCTTTCTTTCCCCTCAATCTTTATCAAAATTAAAGTGAAAAGGTATTTTATTATTATTATTATTTTATTTAGTCTGAATTTTTTTTTTTTTTTGAAGAAATACGCAAGACTGTGAAGAGTCTTCATCCAAGAGACAAAAAAGTAAATTCTATAATGAGCGGGTTTTTTTTTTTTTTTTTTTTTTTTTTTTTCTTGTTGACATTCTCAATAGTGGAAGATTTGAATAGTGAAACTGAAAGTGAATATGCCCAATATTGGACAGCCTGGTTTTTGGAATGTAAAGGAAACGAGTATTTTTGTGAAGTAGATGAAGAGTATATTTTGGATCGTTTTAATTTGACTGGTTTGAATCTCGAAGTTGAACAATACTATTCTGAGGCTTTGGATATGATTACAGATAATCTGGGTAAAAAGAAAGAGAAAGAAAGAGAGAAGAGAAATAGAAGTTAAATTTTTAAAGATGAGGAAAGGTTAGATGACAAAGAAAGAGAGCAGATTGAGAAAGCAGCGCGACATTTGTATGGTATGATTCATGCACGGTTCATTATTACTAGCCGTGGAATAGCAAAAATGGTAAATTAAGGAGGAAAAAAAAAAAAAATATTAATAAGAGATAATAAATAGCTGGAGAAATACAAGAAAGCGGAATTTGGTAGATGTCCTCGAGTGCTTTGCAGCCTTCAACCATTACTGCCAGTAGGTTTATCCGATGTAGCCTATTCAAAGACGACGAAATTGTATTGCGCACGATGTGAAGATATTTACAATCCAAAATCTTCCCGACATGCATCTATTGATGGAGCTTATTTCGGCACTTCTTTTCCTCATATGCTGTTTCAGGCACATGCAAGTTATATGCCACAAAAAACGACTGAACGATATGAACCACGCATATTTGGTTTTAAGGTGCATTCGATTGCAGAAGAACATAGATTTCAAGATCGTTGTCGTGAAGAATGCGAAAGGCAAGCAGCAAATCGAGATGCGAAATCTTAAATAAAACTGGCCACTTATGGTACTACACAAAGGAAACGTACGACAGTTCGGAAACAATGACAGTTCATTTTGGAAATTGAGGTCCAGCCCCTTTGCCCAGAACTACTCTGTTAGCAAAGGAACTCAATGTCACACAGATCATTTTTCTCTTTTCTATTTCTCTTGACATTGGCTCGTGTTTAATTTAAAAAACAGCTGTTTTATGGATAGTTTTCCATAAAAGGCATCTGCCACTTTTCCTCTCTTCTCTCGCATGAAATTTCTATGCAAAAGGAAAAAAAAAAAAAAAAAAATATAAAAAAATCGGAGATTAAAACGGATAGTATCTTTACGGAAAATTTTTTTTTTTTATATTTTTTCTCAACGCAATTCACAAGATGGACGAAAGATTCCGAGAGTTGTGTAGTGAACACTTTTATGAAGGGCTTTTATTAGCTACAGTAACAGACAGAGATGGAGTTGAAGTGTTAAAGTGTGAGAAAAAAAAATAAATAAACAAAAAATAAAAATAAAAATAAAAAAAAAAAAAAGCTTATGAATTATTTTAGGCAAGTCAGAAAATGCAAAAGACGATTTGATGGAACCGACACTTGCTACGACATTTGCAGTAACCAATAATCAGGTAAATGGAGTTTAGAACCTCTGGAACCAATGGTATTGACGACAATGCAATTTAAAAATAGGCATCGAAGCTAGGACTTGGAAATAATCAAAGCATGATCAGTGTTTACGATATTTATCAAATTATTCAGTTAATAGACACGCCATTGATTATCAACATTGTTGCGGAATCTTCTGCTAATACAGGTACTAACTATTGAAAGAACTTGACTAACTGAGAAAAGGGATATTTGTTCATCTCGGAAACCGATTATTAGAACTAACGAAACCGCTGGTTGAAACGATGTTGAATGAAAGACAGAGTACCTAATAAAATAAGATTGCATTGACCAGTTACTCTAGTAAAAAGCGGAATCCAGCTAATTGTGCGACCAATGATTTTTATCTCCAAAATAGAAAAAGTTGAACAAACTTTCCTTTTATGGCAAGCTGAACATATATAAAAACTCCCTCGACTTTTTTTTTTTTTTTTTTGCACTTCTGCATTATTTCTTTCATGAATTATTTTTATATAAAGTCCGTCTCTACTGGATATGTTGTTTCTTCTCAAGAGGATAGTCCATTAAGATCTCAAGTTATCGTCTCTCCTCCAAAGCTTTCTGATCTTGAGCTTTGGTATTGGAAGGATCAATTTATTTGTAACAAAGCAAACAACTTAGTCTTGGATATTCGCAAAGGTAAACAGGTTTAAATTAGTACCAAACTAATACAACTTTAGGTCGCTTGAGATTGATTGAAGACACAGAGATCTGTTTGTATCACGAAAAACCTTTGGAAGAAGCACATAACCAACTTTGGGGAATTCGTAAAGATGCTGTGGATTCTTACGGAAAGCCTTTGGAAGGCTCTTACATTTATTCTCTTGCAAGCAACGAATGGGTGCTGGATATTCAAGTAGCAGAAAATGACGGACAAAAATTGGTTTTATTTCCTCTTCAACCCATTGACAATGACAACCAGCGATGGTCTATTGTTCCCGAAGGAGAGCTTGTCTTATCTTGTCCCCAGCCCAACACCTCTTATTTTGCTTTACAGAACACCATGACTCCTCCCGCCTCTGCCACTTCTTCACCCACTTACCCTTTTTCAAGTGCCGAATTCCCTCAAGGTCTCACACCAGCCAAACGAGGATCGCACTCTGCCATTTTCTCTATGGAGGCCTTCAAAGACTATCATACCCGAGTATACGATACACAAGAATCAAATATCAGTGATAAAGGAATTGCGATGGCATCAGCTTATCACATCTTTCAAAATTGGAAATTAGATCAGATCTCTCATGATTTTATGAGCCTGTCAGGTGATGTCAGAAGTCATCTTCAAACATTAACACAATCAGAGGTAAAGTCTTTCATACCTTACTCTTTATTCACTCCTTTTTCTTGTTGCAGGTTTCCAAGCTCCTATCCAATTCCGCATTATATTCCAATAACCACAAGGACAGTGCAAGTTCCCTCTCTAGTCGTTTGGTCCTGCAGCTTTACGATCAAACTCCCATCTCACCTTAAATATCCTATGTAAATATGTTGTACACTCCTTGATCTACTCTCCTTCCCCCCCCCTCACATTCACACTCACTTTGTAATTTTATGCTTTCAGCACTCATTTAAACACTCACTCTCGTTTATTTATATATTCCATGTATATTTGTATAGAAAAAAAAATTAAACATCTCTTTCATTACTGCTCTTATTAATAATAAAAAAATGCATGTGATTTCACTTTTCCATCTGTGCGTAAAAGAATCATTTACGATTGGCTATAAGTCTGATGATGGCAACAGAAAAAGGGAATGTACTCTTTAAAAGGTAGCAGTAACACCGTACCTGTGTATGTTTAGTCACAAGCAATGAAGTGTCTTTTGTTATGATAGATATAAACACGAGATGAAAAAGGTATTATTTGCTAGGTTTTTCGGTTAGAATCCAAGAACTTTTATCTTCTCCGCTCCGAGTTTATTTCACACTTTGGTCACACCTTTCTGTCATTTTCCCTTCCAAATTCAGTTAGGAAAAACTGAACCTTAATTGAAATTCTCTTCTCGGGAGATCAGCCGAGATCTAACTAATTTCCTATTTACATAAAGCATGGGCCATTTTTGTTCTTATGTGTCACTATAAATACAACCTCCCTCTCTCTCTCTCTCTCTCTCTTTTTTTTTCTTTCTTCTTTTTTTTTTTTTTTACAAGTATAAAGCATGAGCTTATAAAGTATAACAATATTCATTCCAAATGACTGGCTGAGTTCTGTATGATTATCTCTGAATAATGAGATTAAAAGGATTGATGGCACGAGAAGCCTAAATAAGACTATAGAGACCAGTCTCAAAAGATTCCCAGTTATTTCCATCTTTGGGAACTGTTCTTTATAACCCAAATATATAAATTAGAGCCGTTTCATCTTTGTTAATCCGAATAGAAACTGGGGTTCAAGCGTTGTTATGGTGACCATTGCCCGGTACCTGAAATCATCTCTTATCACAATAGGCACGCCCATTGATTTATGATTTGTTTCATCGTATTATTCTCAGATTTTATTATACGCCCATTGTGCACCACCTGTGTATGTTTTGTTGGCTGGTAATTGCGCTGTGGCACACTTCTGAACTAACCTAAAAGACAAGGCTAGACCGTTTGTATTACTGGGCCGGACTATGTGAATATCAAATCCAAAGAAGTTGATTATTTGTTACATGGTCTCACTTTAAATATGCTTGGCAACCTTACTTTTATGTTTCAAGCACAGGTAGATAGAGGGACCCATACATATTATATAATCCAGTCAAACAATGACCCTGCTTTTGTCGTGAAAATATATTGACACTACCCAGGTACAAAATGGTGTATAATTTCTCTAAAAAAAAGACAATAACACTTGTTATGGTCCTTACAAACATAAGCTCTGGTTATTTGTTCAATAAATTTATGTGTTCCTTACCAATTTTTTCGAGGCATGAAAATCGTGTCCAACCAAGGTCAGATGCCCAAAATGCAGGCATAATTTCTGCTTACATAAAATACCTGCGATACACGGTATATTTAAAGTTGGTGGCGAAGGGCAACCAATTTTCTTCACTTTCTTTTTTTTTTTTTTTTTAAAAAAAAATGACCAGTTTCTAACAGAGGGTTCTGATTAAAGAAACAAGGCTGGTGCATTTTCCCAGATAATAACGATGGGCAAAAATCCCGACAAATATTTGTTGAGATGCTTTGTGTTTGGCCATATTTGATAGTGAAAATCCAGCGTTTTGGGAGTAATATGAGTGTTAACCTTAGACTAAAAGAATTCATGTATAGCTACCTGTTGAATGCATGGTTTGGACAGATAATCAATTTCAAATTGGACAGTGCAAACAGGAGGTCGATAATAATTTACTTTAAACAGAAACAAATGATACTATTCTAAATACTTTATTTTTTTTTATGAATGGAACAATCTAGGGGCGGGATGATGCAAAAAGAAAATAGAAAAAGAGAACAACATATAGAAGTAATCCATCAACACAAAGAATAATATAAAGTTAATTGTTGCAAGAATATACAATACTAAATTAACACAAAAGCACAAATCACCTTTAGTATCTGTTACATTCGGTACGCATCTTTATGTTTTAACCTCTAATTTAAGTGTACTTCAAAGTTATAACTTTATTTTTTATTTATTTTTATTTTCCCTAAACCTGTTTAATACAAATAGAACTAAAAGTCTTTCTTGTTTTTTATTTTAAAATATGAACAATAAATATACAAAGAGAAAGCGAACAAATCTCTTATAATTAAATAGAACCTCGAACCATCAAGGCATCGATAACAGAAAGAATGGTCCACTTTCGGTTTTCGGCTTCAGGGAATACAGCAGATCGTTCAGAGTAGAAGACTTCATCATCGACTTCTTCAGGCTTACGGGGCAAACAGTGCATGAAGATCCAATCAGGCTTGGCACCACCACGAGCAGCCAAGTCCATGGTGACTTGGTATCCCTTGAAGTCCACCAAACGCTTCTTCTTTTCTTCTTCTTGTCCCATACTGACCCAGGTATCGGTTATGATCACATCACAGTCTTTGATGGCCTCTTCAGGACTTGTGGTGAATTTGAGAGTAGCGCCAGTTTGAGCAGCATCACGTTTGGCAATATCAACCACATCTTGGTCACAGACATACCCCTCGGGGGAGGCAGCAGAGACAGAGATACCACACTTGAGGAAAGAGACCAATATTTCTTGCAAAATGTTGTTGGCATCACCTACCCAAGCGACCTTCAAACCGGGCAATGTTTCGCGGGGGTGTTGCTTGTGGGCAGCGTATTCTTCAGTCACACCGTGCTTCTTGTGATAATAATACTCATGCAGAGTCATCAAATCAGCCAATATTTGTGTGGGATGGTATTTGTCAGATAAAGCATTGATGACAGGTACAGTAGATTCTTTAGCAAGAGTCTATATGATATCGAAATGAGAAACCAAATATATTGGTGCTGTTGTTGTTATTTACCTCAATTTCATGGTGACCACCTACACGAGCCATGATACCATTAACCATAGAGCTTACAACACGGGATGTATCCAACAAGGATTCATTGACACCGAGTTGAATATCTTGACCACCTAAAAACATGGCACTACCACCTATATAACAAGTTAATGCATGCCCTATATAAATTGAAAATAACAAAAAAAAAAAAAAAAAAAAAAAAAAAAAAAGCTTACCGAGATAGTTTACAGCGGTTTCAGTAGCAACACGAGTACGAGTAGAGCGCTTGGAGAAGATAAGAGCCAAAGTTTGACCATCCAAAGGACGTTCAACATCTTTTTGGCCGGATTTGGCTTGAACTTTGAATTGAATAGCACGATAAACGAGATCAAGCAATTGATCAGCAGTATAATCAGCAGTTGTGATAAAGTGATTAGGCTTGTTAGGCTTTAATGAGAATGTGGACATAATTGCGAAAAGAAAGGTTGAATACTGCAGAAAAAAAAATGGCAGAAAAGGATCTTTATATCTTATCGTTCTCACTTCGGAAATTGAAAAATGATAAACCATCCTGTCATCTATTAAATTTTACCCACTTTAGGAATTTTTGTGTACCCTTTGTTAGAAGAGTACTAGTGACTCATCATGTAAACATATGTCCACGTCACAATGTCTTGTTTATTTTTTTTTTCTGCTAAAAACCCGTATGCACAACAAAAAAGCAGAGACTGAAGGGGGGGAGGGTTTGATCAACAACCAGTTTATCACTGCACATTGTTTATGTCATTTTTTTTTTTTTTTTGTTTCCAACAACACTCACTCCTGAAGGGTAAATGACGTACAATTATTTTCCTTCATAAGCTATAAGAGTCCTCTTTTTAATCATTATAACCATCTTGATTATTGAATCTTGTTTGTTCTTCATCCGATCATTTAAGTATATCGCCCTATTCATTCTCCAAGGATTACTTCCGTATAGTAATTCTAGTACAGGTGTTTCGCCATTTTCTCACGACTTACAGATCAATCTTTTTTTATCGATGTTTCAAGGTTGGTCCAACTATTGCAACATTCAAGAGAAATCAACTCACACAGGACGAATGAGCGTAAAGCCATAGAGCCAAGATACATATAAAAAAAAAAAAAAAAAAAAAAAAAGGGCAAAAAGATTGTTATGTTATCTGCTGTTTAAAATTTTTAATACTTAAGAGTGAAAGTGTTGACGAAAAGCTTCACCGGAGCAATTGAGACATTGGCATGATATAAGACAAAGGTTATAAAGATCAAAACACACGGTGGTCTTATTGTGCGTTGATCTGGTAATGAACAAGCTTGAAAAGAGCAGGATTTTTGACCAAAATAACATTATGGTCAATGCGGTAGTTCCAATCTTGGTAAGTTGAGAGTGGCGATATCTTAATAATTTTCAAGCATACCACTTTCTGTTGTGATTTTCAACCACCTATTTGAGTATATAGGAATTGAATAACATTCAGTTTCAAGATACAACACTCGGGTACCAGGATGAAACATAACTTTTGGATATTTTCAAGTCATACTTGAACGATTTTAGTAGTTGCTGATCACAATGCAAGAATTATAAACGACTAATTAAAAATTATTAGAGAGACCAAATTCTCAGACGATGTCTTTGCATGAAAAAACTTCAATGTGTATACCAAGAACACCGCAGAACAACATTCATATATTCTCAAGCAGCTAATGTCTAATTCATCCTTTCTCGTAAGCTTTTAGCTATTTTTCAGAGTAAAGGACTCAAACTAGTATTCTTTCCGGGTCCAAATCATCTTTAGATACGATGAGTAACAGCCTTTTCTTTCAATATATAAACAAAAGTACGAATCTGTTTTTTTTTTTTTTTGTCATTGTATACACACAATTTAATACAAATATTCATGACATCTGTCATATACATATAGGGTCTGAATATTACACCAAAAAAAAAAAAGATACCTGGGTGTGTTGTGTTATATGCGCGATTTTTCTTCTCTCTTTAGGTTTCACAACCAGATTTATGTAACCAGCTGAGTTTGTCAAGACTTTTTTTTTTTTTTTTTTTTTTTTTTTTTTTCATTTGTTGTATTGACCATGTCAAAACAAAAGAATCGAAAAATTGGAAAAAGTATCGTGAATGACACGTCGTTCGATAGGTCATTTAAAGGAATCACCCTATCATGGTTACTTGTAGTCTTGTGCGTTTTATGCGGTCTCTCTCTCTCTTACCGTCTTCACTATCAGTTACCTTCCCCTGCAAACACAAATCCCTTAGAATTCTCGGAAAAGAATGCGATTGAAGCCATAACCTATCTAAGTGAAACTGTTGGCTATCGTAAGTTAATACACTGACGAGATAATAACTAACAACTCTATAGGTATCGTTGGTACAGTAGAAGAGAAACAGTCCTACGAGTATATTAGTAATACCATTCAGCAATACCAAAGTGAAGCCAAAGGAGCACTTGGATCACCCAAATTTGATGTCTGGGTTCAACAAGGTTCGAGCTCTCATCGATTTGACATTATGGATAAAAGTAAAAAAAAAAAAAAAAAAAAAAAAAAAAAAAAACTAAAAAAAAA
>JNDS01003441.1:0-11326 GCA_000697035.1 Rhizopus stolonifer B9770
TGGAGACAAATTAGTATTGAAAAAATTAACAAGCTTATTGATTCCATGCCAAGACGAATGCAACTGGTCATTGAAGCTAATGGAAACGCCATTAAGTATTAATTAAAAAAATAAAAACAAAATAATTTTTGTGTCTTCCCGTGATGATATTCTAAAAGTCCATACTTAATTCTGTTTATTCCTAAGTTTTGACGCTACTTTCACTGGTAAAAAAGGGTTTTTTAAACAAAATAATCATAAAAACTTATTAGAAATAGATGGCGGAGAAAGAAATCTTTCGTTTTATTTCTTAACTCACTGTACATCTGAATTTGTGTACGTGTCTCCCGCTCAAAATTAGATTGCCAGTATCGCTAACATTTTTGTTGCAAACCGCTAAAAAATATGTGACGATTCGCTAAATATGTTTAGCACTTTCGCAAAAACTGTTGTCTCAATCCTCAAAAAAAAAAAAAAAAAAAAAAAGACCAAATCGCAAATTAAATTTGTTCGGTTCGCAAATTATTTTGTACTTTTCGCAAACTTTAGGGAAAAAACCAGTAATAACTGAATGTTGAACATTTTAACAAAGGCTTTTAAAGATATTTATAATTATTATTTATTTCCACTCCTTCTTGAAACCACTTTTTCGGTCACTGTTGAAACTTCCTCTTCTTTCGAAACTTCTCTTTTCAAATCCTCCACGTCTATCGTCATTGAAGCTACCACGTCTTTCGCCAAAGCTTTCACGTCTGTCACCACCAAATCTATCGCCACCAAATTTTTCACGTCTGTCACCGCCGAAGCCTCCGCGTCTATCTTCACCAAAACCTCCACGTCTATCTTCACCAAAACCTCCACGTCTGTCATTACTATATCCACCACGTCTGTCATTACTATATCCACCACGTCTATCGTTACCGAATGACTTCTTATTGTAGCCACTCTTATCATCCATTCCCAATTGAGTAAGGAAACGTGGGCTCAAGTAAGGTTTATCTTCAACACCAAGAGCATCCAAAAAGTTGTTTGCTTCTTGAATGGCAGCATTACGACGCAATCCTAAAGTGGCCATTCTTCCGGAATCTAATTGAAAAAAAATTAGTCATCACACTTTAAGAACATAAACTTACAATAACCCAAGAAGGCAGTATAGACGTCACGCACCATATCTTCATCCATATACTTGATGTGATTTGTCAATTGACCTTCCATCTCTGACTGAAGTTCAGTATCCACCACTTCATTAGTCACCACTTGTACAGGCAAATCCTTAATTTCTGAAGTCAAAAAGCTCTTTTCAAAGGGAGCCAAGTAAATCAGGCCTTCACCTTCCTTACCCGCACGACCCGTACGTCCCAAACGATGAACATATTGTTCTCTAGTAGAGGGAACACCAATCTGCATTACCAAAGACACACCAGGATAATCCACACCACGGGCCGACACATCACTTGTAAACAAGATCGCGCCCTTATCAGCTCTTCTGAATCGCTCGGCAATACGCGAACGCACATCTTGTGCCTTCTTGGAGTGCAATTCAAAGATATTTCTATTAGGCAAGAATCGCTTGAACAGATCAGCATAGAGCATGGTAGCCTTGGTCGTGGGCAAAAACACAATCACCTTGTCGTCTTTGGCCTTTGTATCGAGATGTTGACGGATCAAGGCAAATTGTTCCTGGAAGGGAGCAACCACGGCCGATTGCTTGACATGCATGTGAGTGTTGACATCATTTTCTCCTACGGTATCGATCAATTCATAGTTGGGTGAAAGTGCAAAATCGCCCAAGTTTTTGCGGATCTCGGGTGAAACGGTGGCGGAAAAGAGCATAGTCTGTCGCTTTTCGGGAATCTCACCAAGGATATCTTGGAGTTCACGCTTGAAACCCATATCCAACAATTGATCAGCTTCGTCCAACACGAGCACCTTGAGGTTTTGACACATCTTTTTGAATCGGGGTACGGTTTTTAACATGTCGTTCAGACGACCGGGTGTGGCAACCACAATGTCACAACGTTGGCGTTCTATTTTGGAAATCTGGCGACGCTTGCTGTCACCGCCCACGAAGCAGTGGACCTTGTAAGGGTAGAATGAACAGAGCTTTTGGGCTTCTTGAGCAATTTGGTTGGCAAGTTCACGTGTAGGGGAGATCACCAGGATCGAGGCACCCTCGTAGTGCTTGGGATTGGAGTCCTTGATGGCGGTTTCGAGAGCGGCGACTAGGAAGGCGAGGGTTTTACCAGTACCTGTCTTGGCCTTGACAAACATATCGTCTTGGTTGGGTAATCGGGTCAGGACGGCCTCTTGTACACTGGACATGGTATCATATTTGAAAATACGGTTAAGGGCCTTTTTTGTGTTGTCTTCTAAGCAGAGGATGGAGTCAAAACGAGCGGGTTCGACCACTTCTTCGGAACTGACAGGGGCTGTGGCGGGAGAGGTGGCAGAGTGCAATGAGGTTTGTGTATGTAAAAGAGAAGATGCAACCTTGATATGTACATGGGGTTTTAAAAGACTCACTATAAAGAAATTAGCTTGAGTTGCGAGATTCGTCTAGATCTTGAGAGTACTTGCCTGATCTAAGACTATTTACACGAGTCAAGGTACGGGGACTGGAAAGTCGAAGTACTGGTAAACTGATTAATTTACGAAACATTTATATAAAAGAGAAAGAGATCTGCTTTTTTTTTTCTTTTTTTTTTTTTCTTCTCTCTTTATCTTTTTCGCAGTCAATTTTTTTTTTTTTTTATTTATTTACTTATGAAACCTGTCACATCAGAAATAAGTAAAGGAGAAAGAGAGGCTTATGTGTTACTTTTTTATAAAAAAAAATAAAGGGAAAATCAATTGAAGGATAAATGAATTCCTTCTTATAGCCTATCTTTATGCTTTAACAATGGCTATGGTCTTTTTTTTTTTTTATAGTAAACAAAACAAAAAAAAAAAAAAAAAAAAAAATTTTAATTGGTAGGGGTCAAATCGGCCCCTTTAGTGAGTCAAAAGCATAATCAATCATCAACTTGTAAAATTTCTCCGAAAAAAAAAAATTCAGGGCAAAAAAAAAATTTATTTATCGAAGTTCAGTGGCCAAAAGAGCAGGATTTTCAATCAAATGCTTCCAGTGGTTACCAAACCTAGCAATGGTTGCTCCATCAATCACACGATGGTCCGCCGACCAACTCACCGGCATAATCTGTTTAGGTACCACCACTTGTCCCTCATATCGAGGCAAACGTTGAATACGACCCAATGCACAAATCGCCAGTTCAGAAGTAACAATGACCGGATTAGCATAAGTACCACCAATTGTACCAATATTTGAAAGTGTGATCGTACCACCCCTGAGATCTGTCATGGTCAAAGCGTTCGTCTTGGCCTTTATCTGCAAACGATGGATTTCGGCAGCAATATCAAAAATAGTCTTTTGTTGTACCTGTTTAATATTAGGTACCATCAGTCCCTGAGGAGAATCCATCGCGATACCAATGTTATGTGATGTTCGATAGATCAGCTGGTCACCTTCTACTTTAGCATTCATGATTGGATAATGGTTCAGAGCAATCGAGAGACATTTCACAAAGATCGGAAGATAACTCATCTTTTGGAAATCGTAAAGTTCTGGGTTTTGTGCCAAATGTTGGTTGAGTGAGGCGCGATAGTTGGTGGTGGCGTCTAATTCAATATCGTCCTTATAACCCAATTGAGGAATCGCCAATGATTGTGTCATGGATTTGAACATGGCCTTTTGAATCATTGTCAAATTCTCTACTCTTTCCCCTTCATCGACTATTTTTTTGCTTGGTTTGATTTCTATATTATTTATTAGATAATAGTCTCCTCCCCCCCCCCGCCCCCACCTTCCCCTTCTTTTCTTTACTCTTCTTTTTTTTTTTACCTTGGGTCGAAATATCTTCTTTAAGTATTCTACCTTCCTTTCCTGTCCCTTTAATAGTGTTCAAATCTACATTATTTTCTTTAGCTAATCTTCTCACAGCAGGTGTGGCAAGAACAGATTGCGTGGGAATTTCCTTTATTTCTTCCTCCGCTATTTCTTCCTCTTCTTCCTCAGTTTCAATGTCCACTAAAGGATATCCCACTTTGGCAATACCATGAAGATCATGATGTAACTTGATCACTTTACCCGAGAATCTTGAAGAGATTTCAACTGAAGCTTTATCAGATTGTACTTCACAAATCTTGTCAAATTCATTCACTTCAGATCCTGGCTTAACAAACCTAAGTTGGATTTTAATTGTTGTTGTTGTTGTTTAAATAATTTTACCATTGAATTACTTCACATTCAGTAATACCTTCTCCTATATCAGCTAATAAAAACGATTTCTTGGCTTGTTGATGCCATGAAGCATGAAAGGATCTAACAAATGGTATCAAACGTGGTTTCAAAAGATGGAACATGTAAATAAAAGAAAGAAGGGGGCGCGTGGGAAACTTATGCAAAACTATTGTCCATCTCTCTTCTTTTTCCGACGTGACTTTGTTTATATTTATATATTCGTCATTTTTTTTTTTTAAAAACTTTATAAAGATGAGTTTATTTGAATCTGCACCACGTAAAAGATATCCTGTTGAATTCAACGCTGGTAAATGTATTGTAGAAGGAAATACAGTAAAACCCGATTTAAGAAAAGGAAAGATTTATATGGACCAGGTAAAGATTTCCCTTCTAACAAAAAAAAAAATGAAAAAAGAAAAAGAAACTAAAATTTAAATATAGTTTGAAGATTCACTTTTACATTTTTGTTGGAAAGAACGTGATAGTAATCAACCTGAAGATGTAAGATTATTCAAATAATAATAAAAGGCTTGACAAATAGTAATAGGATATTGTGGTTTTTCCAGGCGATGCCACCTTTATAAGAATTACAGCCTGTACAACTGGACGCGTCTATCTCTTGAAATTAAACCATTCAAACGAAAGACATTTTTATTGGATGCAAGCCAAGAGTGAAGAAAAAGATACCGAGAATGTGAATAGTGTGAATGCTTTGATTGGTGAAACAGAACAAGATATCGACATGTCTACCGAATTAGATGAGAATGCATCTCATGATGAAATCATGCGTTTATTAAGTGGGGTTGAAAATCAAGATCCCAACATTACAGAAGAAAACGTATTGGAATTTCTTCAAAACATGAGCAGGTAAGCAAGCAATAAAAATTGAAACTGGATTTGAACAATTACTTTAGAAGTAGAGAAAGGAGACCTCAAACAGAGGAACCCAAGAGAACTCAACAACCTACACAACCAGATTATGGACAATTGGCACAAATGCTCACACCGCAAACAGAAACATCAACAACAGCACCTAGTGAAGAACCTGTGAGCTATCAACAACAACATAGGCCGATTGCCTTGGGAGATGTATTAAATACCAAGACACTTGCACCTCTCTTAAACGATAGTTTATGTGAATCCTTATTACCATATTTACCTGAAGATGCTGAACCCTCTTCAGATCAAGTAAGACAGGTTGTGTCAAGTCCTCAATTCAGTCAAGCCCTTCATAGCCTTACTGTTGCTTTAGAGACCGGACAATTAGGCCCTCTTTTAGCCCAACTGGGGTTAGACCCCACCGGATATGGCGTCGAATCCTTTTTGAAAGCGATTGAAAACCAAGCTCAAAACAAAAAGAATGCAATGGAAGAATAAATTTATTCATTTTTTTTTCTTTTTCAGTAAAGACTTGTTTTTTCGATCCAATCCGGTGCTTCTTCTAGCACCACCATCTTTCCTTGCAGCATATGAGTGGTAATATGACAATGGACAGCCCAGAATCCAGGATTGTCTGCCTTGATTCTCACCTTTGTCCAACCACAACCATCCGTACGTCCACCATGAGCATAAGAAGGATAAGCAACCGAGGTATCCTTATAGAGCGGATAATCAAAGTTTCTAATATGTTGATCTCTTGAATGCAAATATTCACCGGCTCCAGAAGCGATCACATAATGAGAATGACCATGTGTGTGCCAGGGGTGTAACATACATCCTCCGCCTTTACTCAGCGTGTTTTGAAACACGAGATCGACCGTTTCGTTATAGCCTAGGCGATAGGTGTGTAGGTCAGTATAGAACATGTCGTCATAGACATCCATTGATCGCTTATGACATTGTTGATAGTGCTCAAGCGCAGGCTGGTCTCGTTCGGGGTTCATCCTGTTGTTGACCAAATAACGCGTCGTGTTGTCAGAGAGTCGGGTCAGTGAAGTGTGCAGTCGGATCGTGCGTACGTGAGTTTCGTCCAGGATTGGGTCTCGGTCCGCGAGGGGTCGAAGTTGGTGCCAGAGCCAGTCCACGGTGTCTCGTCGAGGAAAACTGGGTAGGTCGGCATATTCGCGGTATTCTTGGTGACCACCACCGTGATGCCCGCCGTCGGTGTTTACCCATTGACCACCGTGTCCTGTTGGAGCGTTGCTTGGATGTCTATCTCGTTGTCTACTCCAGTCTCTATGTCCAGGTTCTTGGTTGGGCTTTTTTTCATTTGGTTCTTGGTTGAGGTTCTTGACTGGCTCCTGATGGACATAATGAGGCTGTTTACCATGGAATCTGTTATGTTTCTCTTGAGGCAGACCTGCTCTCTTTTGATGTTTTCCATGCACTTGAATCTTTTTATGCTCGCCATCATGATTCCTTGTCTTTCCATGGATCTCTATCTCACTTCGCTTTCCCCAGCTCTTTGCATGCGGCTTCTTGGGCTCGAACCATTTGGACAATGGCTTAAAGAGCTGATCATGGTTGGTCTTTGTATCCCTCTCCACGTACCGAAGATAGCCGAACCCATTTTCGGTGATCCCTCTTCCACGCTGCCGCCAAAGATACCCCGTAGCAATTGCAAAAGTCTCACCAGGCAGATAATCTCCCGTCTTGAGCAATACCGAGAACCGCTGACCGGGCGTGACCTCCAAAAAGCTCGTTTCCAATGAATGCACCAATTCGCCATCGACCTCGATAATCGTCATATTGTGATCCTTGATCCCCAAAGCCAGCGTTCGGAAACTATTGCCTCCGATCACTCTCAGACGATAGACCGAATTGGGCTCGACATCAAAGGTGGTATAGCCCAGACAATGTCGCTGATCTGCCTTGAGTGGTGCGTAAATCGAATGCCCGTTCATCAGGATACTATTAGCCCCATGATCGTACTTGAAGGCGCTGCCCAGATAATAGTCTTGTCGACTCTCAAGCTCATCGTGCCACCATTCACTGAGCTGCAACACCAAGTCCTTTTTATAGTGGTAGGGTCCAGCTAAAAGATCTCGATGAGGTGAGGTGCATTGGTTGCGGATTTTGGGGTTGGATTTGTGGGATTCGTAAACAATGAAGGCTCCTTGGACAGAGTCGTCTTGAAGACCGACGTGGGCATGGTAAAAGTAGGTGCCGGCTTGAGTGACCTTGAAGCGTTGAAGGAAGCTTTCGCCGGGTTGGATGGGTTCTTGAGTGACACCGGGGACACCATCGGATTCGGTGGTACCAATCTGACGGATGCCGTGATAATGAATACTGGTATTGGTATTATCCATGTCGTTTTTGACTAGGATTTCGACCTCATCGCCCAGAGTGACGTGGAGAGTGGGGCCTGGGAATTGACCATTGATGGTAGGAACCTCGAATGATTTATGACAGTCTGGGTTAACTGCGCGATAATCTACGGTTAATTCGAATTGATGAAGGGCTGCTTGAGTCAAAGTAATCAACAGACTGGTGGCTGCTATCCAACTTTTCATATTTAAGAAAGGAGAGAAAAGGTAAATCAAATCCCCCTCCCCCTCCTCTTCAATTCATTTTTGTTTTTGTTACATTCTTTTGAGTGTATAAAAGGGTGTTTTTTTTTTTTTTACTGTCTTTTTTTTTTTTTTTTTTTTTTTTTTCTGCATTAAATTATGCTTGTTAGAATTAAAATGATTACAATTTATTTAGAATTTAAGAGCGTATAGTTAATGGATAACACCTTTTTACTTTAATCATTAATAATTTCATTTTAAACCAGTAATTATTATAAAACGAAACATAGCTTTTATAATCAACTGATTTCACCCCTTCTTGTTAATTTACAAGTAGTGTATTTTTGTGTGTGTCTGAAAAAATAAAGAAGGTCTGAATCTCAATTGAGCCAGTCATCGGCAAATAATACTATCCAAGTGTATGTACCATTGAAGGGGACACTCTCATAAATTCCTTAAAAAAATATAATCGTAAATTTCAAACAGAAAGATTATTTGTGAGACGTCCACCCCCCCCCCTCCTCCCTTCAACTATTTTTTTTTTCTTTTAAATTTGGGTTTAATGGAAAAACGATCCAGTAATCAACGTACGATTGTTGGTAAACATTATGAAATAGGAAAGAAATTAGGAGAAGGAAGTTTTGGGATTATTTACCAAGGTTTAAATCTCTTGACGCAACAATCAGTGGCCATCAAGTTTGAATCTAAAAAGTCAGGAATACCTCAACTCAAACACGAATTCAAAACTTATCAAGCCCTCACTGGAATATGTAACACGTTATATATACATATGTATTTTTGACTCTTTTGTTTAAAAGTGGGTGTTCCTGATGTTTATTATTTTGGACAAGAAGGGTTACATAATATATTAGTCATTGATTTATTAGGACCCAGCCTAGAAGATTTATTCGAAGTATGTTCTTATCAACTTTCTATAACAACAGTTGCTCTTGTAGCAAAACAAATGGTTCAAGTTTTTTGTTTTTTATTTTCCTTATTAATGAAAAAAAAAAGTATATAGATTGATCGAGTACAAAGTTTACATGAACATCACATGATTTATAGGGATATTAAACCTGATAATTTCTTGATGGGTAGACCAGGAACAGTTTATGCAGATCAAGTATTCATGATTGATTATGGTATGGCTAAACTCTACCGTGATCCAAAGACGAAAAAGCATGTTCCTTATAGAGAACATAAAAGCCTATCAGGTACTGCTCGTTATATGAGTACCCATACTCATCTAGGAAGAGGTAATTCCCCACACACACAACGATGGGTATGATTAAACTAATGGTATACAAGAGCAATCAAGACGTGATGATTTAGAAGCTTTGGGTCATGTATTCATGTATTTCTTGAGAGGTTCTTTGCCTTGGCAAGGGATTAAAGCTACTAACAATAAAGAAAAGTATGAAAAGATTGGTGCTTGTAAACAAGCAACTACTACTAAAGAATTATGTAGCGAATTTCCAGGTAAAAAAAAAGTAAGAGAAGCTATTTTTGTATTTATATACTTTAATAGAGGAGTTCGCTATTTACGTTGAATATGTTCGAATGTTAAAATTTGAAGAAACACCTGATTATAATTTCTTGAGAGGATTATTCGATAGAGTATTAGAACGTCAAGGGAATAATGTGTATGATTGGTTATTATTAGACAATGGCAAAGGATGGGAGGTAAAAAAAAAAAAAAAAAAAAAAAAACATCTTCATCTAAACGAAATCTAATTATTCTTTTTTCAGACTCGATTTAAGCAACTAAAAGAAGCACAAACCAAGAAATCAAATCATCGCCCACCAAAACATAGAATGATTGACACTCGTCCTATAGTTTATGCAGATGTCAAAAAAGGATTTTGGGAATCACTTATCCTTTTTTTTAGTTGTCATCGAGCAGAATAAAGATATACCCTCCTCCTCCCTCGCGCGCGCACTATTTATAATACATTTCTTTTTCTTTTTATTTTACATGAATCTTTCTAAAAAACTGTTTAAAGGTGTTTGTTGAACTTGAGTCCAAACAGAAAATCCTCTACGTTGAACCCATCTTCCATTCAATTTTTTGGCGTTCTTTGCATTGTTTCTCGTTCTTTGTCCACGTACAGGCAAACTCATGGCATGTCTTTTACCAATGTAATTGTTGATGTTACGATGGTGCATTACATGTTCTCGAACTTCTCTCTTCAAATCGGTTTCAATTGTCATATTGGCTAGGGTATTTGTCAACTCGTTGATTTGAACTTCGCTTAATTCAGATACTTTGATAGTAGGTGCAATCGACAAGTTTTTACATAATTTGACAGCCGTGGGTTCTCCAATACCGTAGAAATATTGAAGTGCAGTACTACATATTTTATAAGCAACAAAAAAAAAAAAAAATTAAAATTGAGTTACCTGACAATCTTTCTATCAGGCAAATTGACACCGAGCAAGTGAAGCATCGTTAAAGATTTATGAAAAAAAAAAAAAGGAAAGAGAAAATAAAGAGGACCCTCGCCCCCTTGTTCCAAAAAAAAAAATACACCTGAGATATAAATTCAAAGCCACACATACACACACTTTTAAACATAAAATACACTTTTTTACTGTCACATTTGATCTTTTTTTTTTCTCTTTTTTTCTACTCTAAACATGTCTCGTCCTGAACACATTGCTCCACCAGAAATCGTAAGCGACAATCAGCTCTATACTCTATTAACAAACGATAGTTTTATGGCGAAGACGAAGCCAGAAAATACACAGACAAGTAAGGGTTTTCAAAAAATAACATGAATTAATAATGAATAGTTCTCGTATCACTGCCATTCAAGCAGAAATGGCCTATCGAGCACTTGAATTATTAAATCTTTCAGAAGGACCCAAATACCTATTAGATATCGGTTGTGGATCCGGATTAAGTGGAGAGATTTTACAAGAAGAAGGTCATACTTGGGTAGGCATGGATATATCGGATTCCATGTTGGACGTAGCCAACGAACGAGAAGTAGAGGGGGATTTATTTTTACAAGATGCCGGTCAAGGTATGGCTTTTCGACCGGGTGTATTTGATGGTTGTATCAGTGTCTCTGTCTTACAATGGTTATGTAACGCAGACAAGACGGTCAATCGGCCCAAGCCTAGACTTCAGAGATTTTTCACCACACTTTATGCTGCCTTGGATAAGGGCGCGAGAGCCATCTTTCAATTTTATCCTGAAAATGATGATCAGATCGAGCTGATCACTGAGGTCGCGACCCGTTGTGGTTTTGAAGGTGGTCTCTTGGTGGATTATCCTAATTCGAAAAAGGCAAAGAAATATTATCTGTGTTTATTTGCAGGTGCACAGACAGGCGTTAAGAATGCAATGCCCAAGGCTTTGGGTGAGGATGGGGAAGAACATCCAGATGAAGTCAAATCGATTCAGTATGAAAAGAGACGACAGGTGAAACGTAGAAAGAATGATAGAAAGAATGTGAAAAACAAGGATTGGATCAATAATAAGAAGCGTGTAGCTCGTGAAAAGGGTGACAAAGTTGTTGCTAATGATTCAAAGTTTACTGGACGAAAAAGAAATATCAGATTTTAATAATAATAAAAAAAAAAAAAAAAAAAAAGA
>JNDS01003444.1:0-35944 GCA_000697035.1 Rhizopus stolonifer B9770
GATAAAAAAAAAGGGGGGGGGGGGAGGGGAGATAGGAGTATATGATCGTTTATGATAGGATGAGATTTGCATAAGCAAAAGAAGAAGTTACTTTTATAAGAATCAAAAGTTGTGTGTTTCTTTTACAAATTATCAAGCTACGACAAGACATATTTATAGTATAGCACTCTGTTTCTTTTATACATTTTAATAACAGAATATTGTTACATAACTTGATACTGAATAAAATAGTAATGACCATCGTTGCACTTTTTATACAAAGTTTGTTAAACTTTAGAATAACTATCTACTTATAAATTTTTTCTTTTCTAAAATTCTAAGATGAGATTTTACTATTAAGAGGTGAATTACCCCCCTCCCCGATTGGTTCTTGCTTGTCAGTCAATTCCTCGTCTTTGTAATTCATCTACTGACCGCTTCTTTTATCTTTTATCTTTTTTTTTTTTTTGCCTTTGTTCATTGATCAAATGCTTTTAAGTGCTACTCTTGGCAATACAGTTGTCAAGAAAATACAGGAACCGTGATACTAAACTCATGTATTTTACAAGGTACAGTAATACTATGGTGGCAAAGTTTTTTTTTTTTTTTTTTTTTTTTTTTGGTAATATAAAGGCTAGATTTTTTCAATGTGTGTTCACAGAGAGAGAGAGAGAGAGAAAGAAAAAAAGAGTTATATTTTGAGCTATAAAGTTAAATGTTATTGTATATTTCTAAACAGCAGCTGTAAAATACAGTTTGCAATAAAGTCTTTAATGTCTATGAAGGTTTTTAATACGATCTAAAGCAAAAATTCCTTAGATGCTCAGTACAAGTGTGGCTATTACTACACCTGCAACCATACCATTTTCTTGGGGAAATCAATCATTTCCTATCATTTCAACATATAAATAAAAAATCATCGCCTTTTACAATGGGTAAATGATACCTTTATTTGCAGTGTACACGAATCAAACGCAAGAATCTTTAGTTTGGGTCATCTTTCTTCTTTTATAAACAAAGAATAAAAACAAAGAGGCTTCTTTTCTATTAAATCCTGTAAGCCATTCTCGTCTTGGGTATCCTTTTCATCAATTAGATATTTATTATCTTTCCAATGCTTCTCCTTTTCTCCCCATTTTCTTCTTCATATTATATATATACAATTGTATGCCGAGTTTACAACGGCGGGTACAACAAAAACAGTCAATAGAACGAAAAAAGAGGGATAAACTAAGACGTCAAGCTGCTGAAGCTACATCCACCATTCACGGCCAGCCACGCCCGAATCACTTCTTGCCTGCCACCACATAAACAGATCTTTTTTTCTGTTGGTAACAAAAATCAACTCGTTTACAGGTATGTACGAAATTTAATTTACCTACTCAAAACTGCAATTTATCTAATATCCTTTGTGTATGTCATCTATTAATTCATTTCAATTGTCTCCAAAAAAAAAAAAAAAAAAAAAAAAAAAAAAAAAAAAAACAATTTGACTTGTCTAGTATTAATATGTTGATCGTCTAATTTTAGTCTAAAAACCTGTACCCCTCTTGGGAAGACAAAAGACATCGGAATATGAAAATCAAGCTTGAGGCCTCAAGATTTCGACAAACTAAAAGAATCAAACAAAGAGTACCAAATGTATCAAAAAATCAATGATTTACACTTTTTTTGTTTGAGTTAATATAACCCTAAAAGCTTTTTTTTACAGTAATTAGCCTTGTATTATTCTTTGCACTAAAGGATTCTTTCTATGTATTGTTTTCACTTTTATTTCCACTCTTGTCTCTTGTATTTCCGAATAAAAGCGTACAGAGATATTAGAGAAACATTTCAGTATTTATTAATAAGGCCTGAATTTTCTACTTTGCTTCAACTTTGAAATCTTGGCCTTGTCTTCTTCAAACTTTCGTCTCAATTCGGATAATTCGTTCAATTTCTTTTCTCTGGTCTGGAAACGATAGAAGTTATGCAGTTCCTTTTTGGGCTTTGCTCGAATTGTTTCTGCCATATCTGATGATACAGCGGATACACTAATCGAACCATCTGTCGTCTTGTTCTTCTTGTGTCGAACTACCACTGTAAAGCCATCATCATCCATTTGGTTCATCCTTTCTAATGTCTCTCTTTCCTTTCTGTATTCGTCTTCCTTGAATTTTTTCATAAATGTGTCTACTTGTTCTTGAAGTATTTTTGGATCTGGCCTTGACAGTGTATGTTTCAAAGTATAACCTTAAAAAAAAAAGGTTGAGCTTATTAATATCAGATGGTTTCCTATTTTTCTTTTGCTTTCTTACGTGAAAATCCTAATGGCTGATCATTCTCACTGTCCTTTGCCCACTTCTTTTCAACACGTTGCATATTCAAGGCATCATTGGCTTCACTCTTCTTTTTGAAAACCACGTGAGCTGAAGATCCACTGGTGTGCAGCTGTCTAAATTCAGGGTATGGTTCCGATCCATATTTGATTTCAGTTATTGTTTGTGCCTTGAAAATTTTACGGAGATGTCTGTCGGTTGTGTCTACTGGAAGGTTTAACAAGAATAATGTACGATCAGCATTTTGGTCTTGAGCAGAGTTTTGACTTTGATGCTTTCTCATATAAATGTAATGACGCACTGAATCCGTGACTTTAATAGGAAGCACCTTAAAGCCTTGGAAATCTTCCAAACGGGTGATTGAACTATCTTTAACTGACATGACCTTTTTCAAAAAGTTTATTAAAAAAAAAAAAAAAAAAAAAAAAAGAAGGCGTTTTCGAATGATTGTGACTTTCAAAATAAAGGTCACAAATGTTTTTTTTCCCCTCTTTCCACTGACCTAGGCTCGCCTATAGTGTTTTTTTTATTTATTTATTTATTTATTTCATAACGGGAGGAGAGGTTTATTGATAAGCTTAAATTTTCAGACATGATTCTTTTGTTTTTTCGGATGTTTATATACAGCTAATCGATTCATGTAGTACTTTTTTTTTTTTTTTTTTTTTTTTTTTTGTTTCTATATGACAGTTCAATCTAAGTGTACCATTAATAAATTTACTCTACTCCTTCATACACTTTTTTTTAAAAAATAAATAAAAAGTAAACAATACGCGACACCCGTGTGTATTGATCTTTAAACTGCCCATTTTTAGTTTATTGATATACAGTATTTATTCTTGCCTAGTAAAGGAAAAATTAGCTTTGTGAACTTAACAATTAGCTTGTTTATGTTCTAGGTTTCTTCTCATTTTCATAAAAATATAAAAAAAAATCCTTTTCATCAAGTTTGAAAATTCAAGAAATGGTATCAAAAGGTGTTGAAATTCCGGGAACTTACAGTGTGCAACCAAAAAAAAAAAAAAAAAATGAAGGAATTATATTACAAAAGAAAAAAGTAGATATTTTTATTTAGATCCGTTTTTTATTGTTGGATGTGGATTGGAATATCTTCAGGCGTGATGCCAGTTTTTACTTTTTGGTAAATGGTTCCAATGATTTTTAATCCAGTGGCTCGACTTTTTAATGTTTCTTTGGTTACTGTTGGGTCAGTCAACACCTTATCACATACTTCTCTCAGTACACTTTCTACTTCAAGTTTGGATCCCTTCCAAATAGCATCCAGGACCTAAAGGAGATGAGTATAATTTTTTTGGGGTCGTTCTTACTTTGGCAGATGTTTCGGCCTCCAACCGATTTTTCTCTTCTTCTGTCAGTGTTCCTTTTTCTTCTGCCTTTTGTAGCTCACTAAAAGTATTTTGCAAATTGACGACAGAACGAATGGTATTCACTGTCTCTGACAGAATATAACTCTTTTCCTTCATTGAATGAAACATACCGCCCAATCCAAAGGCTACACCTTTACTAAGATACTGATGTCCTTTTGTGAAGTAAGTATGTCCAATCATATTCAGCAGCTCCACGCCATGGTTCTCCAACTTTAGATCTTCAGCCTCTATTTGTACAATATTTGAAAACGCCGCATATCTCGCCTCTTCTGGAACATCGTTAAGCTCTGTATACAGACTCAATTTGTTGCTCAACTTTGTAAACAAGAGTTGTACTCTTGCTTCTCGATTGGCTATTTTGGCCTTTTCAAATTTCTTCTTTTCTTCTTCCATCTCTAGCTTTTGTTCAGCTGTCAGTGTTTTGGGATCCACGTCTTTATAAATCTCCATTGCTTCCTTCATTTCTCTTCCAATTGATAATTCCCCTATGATATCTACAAATCGGTCACCACCAAAAGTTTGTTTAAAAAAGTCTTCGGGGTCCACTGTAATTTTCATGCTTAATATATATTATATATATATATATATGGATATGGATACAACTTACTGAATCCCCCATCTGGTCGAATACCGGTTTCTCCACCCATCTCATTGTATCGTTTCCTTAGTACAGGGTCCGACAAAACTTGATATGCTTCCGATATTTTTTTAAACTACTAATAGTCAATGGTTTTTTCTTTCTTTCTTTCTTTGTTCTATAAACCTTTTCTTCAGATTCTGGATTATTAGGATTCTTATCCGGATGAAACTGAATTGCCAATTTTCTATACGCCTTTTTAATTTCACTTTCAGTTGCTTGGGGTGATATACCCAAAATATCATAATATTCAGTTGATATCGGATTTTCATCTAAATAATAAGTAAAACTGTGGCTATTTATCTCTCTCTCTCTCTCTTTTTTTTTTTTTTTTTTTTTTCACCTGTCCCCTTTTTAGTGGACCATCGAGAAGGTGTTTTTTTAGAAATCTTGCCTGAAGCATCGATTTCATAGACGGACGTCTTGTGACATGACCAGCATTCCACTTCGACTTGAGTACTTTTTGTTCCTGAAGCAGGCAAAAATTCTAACGAGGTTGAACAAGTTTGACATTGTGTTTGTAAATAAGCTTCCGGTTTCCTTGAAGTATATTTCATATTTATGCTCGCGTGTTATGTATGCTTTTTTTAAAAAAAAAAAAAAAAAAAAAAACGGAAGAAAGGAAGGAAAAAGAATTCTTGTCACACGACTGGATTTTATCACCTGAAAATTTATTGCATACCAAGATGAGTATAACCATGAACCCAAGAAAAGATTTATTTACTATTTTTTCTAATCTTCCAAAATTCTTAAATTTGTTGCTCTCCCTCCCTCCTCCCCCTCCTCTTTCCCCAAAAAAATAATAATATGAAAATAGGTCAGTGCTGATATTCTTATTGTATCAATTAAAAATTGTTATTGATACTTGTTATTATTCCAAATACATGTCCTGTACATATTAAATGCCAAAATCTTGATATAGCTAAAGACGGGCGTCAAAAAGTTCAAATTAAAACACGCTGATTGATTTTATACTCCAATTATCTCAAAGCTCTAATCAACACTTGATACTTTTTTCAAAAGTTTTTGACACTATATCTTAATGGATGTATGCCTGAGACAACTACGTAAATTTTTCCCTTCGCTCAACGAAAATAATAAAAAGCCCGCCATATTCTCTTTCACACATAATTTTTTTTTTTTTTTTTCTTTTGTAAAAAAAAAAACATGGATGAATTAGAGCAATTGGAACATTTGTCGCTTGTACAAAAAGTTGTTAGCGAACTTTATAACCATACAGGATTACACGAAAAAGTATTAGGTACCAGATTCTCAGGATCTTTTTTTTTTTTAAAAAAAAAAAAAACATTGGCAATAACATACTCTCTCCTTCCAAACAAAGCTGAATTTATAATCCATTTGCACGATCAAGCCAATGGTTCACTTCCCACCTTTAAGAAATCTCTCAAAGAAGCAGATGCTGATTTTCCTGAAGCCTTCGTAGAAAATCTGGATCGAATCATCAAAACAATGAAGCCTAGGAACCGAAAGTTCAACACGGTCGATGCCAGTGTGGATCAAAAGGCAGGGGCTTTTCCGGGCTTGGCAGTAAAAGATGACGACGATTGGGAAGCAAAGAGAAATAAAGATTTTGAGGTAGCCGAAGATATGTTTGCACAATTGCAAGGTGTTTCAAACAAGCATAAATCTCGAAGAAGTCCCTCACCTAGCCGACGTAGAAGAAGCCCCTCGCCTGACCGCGGACGCAAAAGACGCCAGAGATCCCCCGGTCGACGATCAAGTCCACGCAGACGTGAAAGATCTCGCTCACCTCAACGCAGAGATCGAAGACGATCCAACGAAAGAGCACGCAATCCGGACAGACCCTCCTCTTCAGTGCAAAGGATTGCGGATACAAGAGGTGGTGTAATGGTAGAGGATGGTCCCTCTCGATCGATCAAGAGAATGTCTTCTCCAGAACGTTGGGAATTGAAACAGTTGATTGCCTCTGGTGTGGTTGATCCTGCAGATTATCCAGAACTTAATGAAGATCTCGACTTTAATGGAGATGTGGAACCCGAGGAAGAAATCGATGTGGAAGTACGTGAAGAAGAGCCTCCTTTCTTGAGAGGACAGACAAAACAATCGCTGGATTTGAGTCCTGTCAAAGTGATCAAGATTCCTGATGGTACAATGAACCGTTCAGCTTTAGCAGGTGCTTCATTAGCAAAAGAACGAAGAGAGTTAAGACAGCAGCAACAGCAACAAGAAATGGATGCCGTGCCTCAGGATGTGACGACACCTTGGTTGGATCCAATGGCAGGTCCAGGAGGAAGACAGTTTGCGCAGGATGCTAGAGGTGGAGCGAGACCAGAACGTGTGTCGGAATGGAAAAAGGCTACCTTTAATAATGCCACTAGTTTCGGTAAAGTCACAAGCATGACTATTCAAGAGCAGAGAGAATCTCTTCCAGTATTCAAACTTCGCTCGGACCTTATCAATGCTGTTCGTGAGGTAAGAAAAAAAAAGTGCTTGTGAAAGGAAAAGGACTAAAATTGTTTTTATAGAACCAAATGCTTGTTGTTGTGGGAGATACTGGTTCAGGAAAAACAACACAAATGACACAATACCTGGCTGAAGAAGGATTTGCAAACAATGGCAGAATCGGTTGTACTCAACCTCGTCGTGTAGCTGCCATGTCTGTAGCAAAACGTGTAGCAGAAGAAGCAGGTTGCCGTGTGGGCCAAGAAGTAGGTTATACTATTCGTTTCGAAGATTGTACAAGCCCTGAAACTCGCATCAAATACATGACAGACGGTATGCTTCTCAGAGAGTGCCTTATTGATCCAGCCATGTCCCAATACTCTGTTGTCATTCTTGATGAAGCTCACGAAAGAACCATTTCTACTGATGTGCTTTTTGGTTTATTGAAGAGTAATATTTTACATTCTTGTATACATTGTACCTAACTTTTATATGACTTTTTAGGAGCTGCAAAGAAGAGACCAGACTTAAAGCTTATTATTACTTCAGCCACTCTGGATGCTGATAAATTTGCCACCTACTTTAACAACTGTCCCATTTTCACCATCCCAGGTCGTACTTATCCAGTCGAAGTTTTATATACAAAGGACCCAGAAAGCGATTATTTGGATGCTGCTTTGATCACAGTCATGCAAATTCATCTTTCTGAGCCACCAGGAGATATTCTTTTGTTTTTAACGGGTCAAGAAGAAATTGATACGGCAGCAGAAATTCTATTTGAACGTATGAAAGCGCTGGGTAATGATGTGCCTGAGTTGATTGTTCTCCCGGTCTATAGTTCTCTGCCCTCTGAAATGCAATCCCGTATCTTTGATCCTGCGCCACCAGGAAGCCGAAAGGTTGTAATTGCTACAAATATTGCCGAAACATCTATTACCATTGATGGTATTTACTATGTAATTGATCCTGGGTTTGTTAAGCAAAATAAATGGGATGCTAAACTTGGTATGGATTCATTGGTAGTCGTACCCATCTCTCAAGCTGCTGCTAGACAACGTGCTGGTCGTGCCGGTCGTACGGGTCCTGGTAAATGTTACAGACTGTTTACAGAAGCTGCTTATCGTAACGAGATGTTGCCAAACACAATTCCCGAAATCCAACTTCTTAACCTGTCCATGACCGTGCTCACTTTAAAAGCAATGGGTGTAAATGATTTACTTCATTTTGATTTTATGGATCCTCCTCCAGAAAACAACTTGATTCAGGCGCTTGAGCAACTTTATGCGCTCCAGGCATTGGACGACGAAGGTCTGTTGACTCGCTTAGGTCGTAAGATGGCAGAATTCCCTTTGGAACCTCAATTATCAAAGATGCTTATCCAATCGGTCGATTTGGGTTGCTCAGAAGAGATATTGACGATCGTTGCTATGCTTACTGCTCAAAACGTCTTTTATCGACCCAAAGAAAAGCAAGCACAAGCCGATCAGAAAAAAGCCAAATTCCATCAACCAGAAGGCGATCATCTGACTTTATTGACTGTTTATAATGGTTGGAAAAATAGCAAATTTTCTACCCCATGGTGCTTTGAAAACTTTATTCAACAACGTAGTATGAAACGTGCACAAGATGTAAGAAAACAATTGCTTGGTATTATGGACAGGTAAAAAAAAAAAAAAAAAAAAAAAAAAAAAAAGACACCTTTTGGGTTCATTCTAATTATTTATTTAAAGATATCGTCATGATATTGTGTCTTGTGGTCGTAACTACACCAAGGTTTGTAAAGCTTTAGTTTCTGGATATTTTAGAAACGCGGCTAAAAAGGATCCTCAAGAAGGTTACAAGACGTTGCTCGAAGGAACGCCTGTTTACATTCATCCTTCTAGTGCGTTGTTTAATAAGGGCCCTGAATGGTAAATTGTTTTGTATGGATATGTTGATTGTTTTATTTAAAATTCTTGTCATCTAGGGTTATTTATCATGAAATTGTATTTACTTCCAAGGAATATATGCGTGAAGTTACTGCAATTGATCCAAAGTGGTTGACTGAGGCAGCACCTACCTTTTTCCGAGTTGCAGATGCAAACAAAATTTCTAAGCGTAAAAAGCAAGAAAAGATTGAAGTAAGTATTAGCCATATTTATTTTGTAAATCATCACTAACTCTTTTTAGCCATTGTTCAACCGATATGAAAAGCCTAACGAATGGCGTCTTAGTAGAGCCAGACGTGGAGGTAGAATTAGTCAAACATTCGGTTAAATGCTACATTTGTATATTTACAGAATAAATCTTTTTTTTTTTTTATTTTGATTTTTGTACTTTTCTATTGACATAAATATAGTAATAAATAGCAGGTGCGCCATGTTTATCATTTTCCTGAGGTACTTCAACGGGAAGTTTCTTTTCGGTTTTCCAATAGAAGGGCAAAGATTCTGAGGTTTTGTATTCGCGTTCACTAGAGAAAGAGATGGACATCCAAATCGCATTTGTGCTTGTTACGCGTAAAACCTCGTCTGCAAATTTAGTTGTGTTTGATAAGGCATCATCATCACTGCAAGCAACAGTATCAATTAAACTTTTATCGATGACAGACATATAATTTTTATGGGGTATGTAAGAGGCCAAGTTGTTCAAACAATCACCTGCGTACCAGAAAAGTCCTGAATAATCTTTTTGCTTTTCTTGTGTCACCACTTTCATCCGTTCAATGACAGTTTCAGCATAATCGACATTTACAATGCTTTTGTAACCAGAGTCTGACATGTCAAACGGAAGTTCAGAGTTACCACATCCTAAGGAACAATCAATATCTTTTCCATGAGCTTCTTTTCTTCTTCTTATACCTAAGTGTAGGACGCTTTCGTTCTTATTCATGTATGTCTCTACCTCTTTTTGAATATCTGTCCAATAGAGTAGCCATTCGAAATGACTTTCTTTTTTAAAGCGTGTTTCCCAATACTCTCTCTCATGGAATGGAACCGCATTTAGATTGGTCATTAGTAGATTCTACGAAAAAAAAAAGAAAAAAAATAAAACAAAAAAGCCAAAAAAATCTGATTAGTGTTGTTATGACAAAGTCACACGCATAACGTCTGTCCTTTATTTCTCTTTTCTAAATTCAACTGAAATATTACTAATGCCCACAGGCTCTCCTGACTATTATGATATACATATTTAATACACCAACCAAATTTTTAAAAACGAAATGTCGTTACCTTTTCATCGTAATCAGCCCATTCTCCTTCAGTCAATTCAATATCATCGAAAGGAGTTTCAGATTCTGTTCCTTTTGCAACCCAGGATTCCTAACAAAAAAAAAAAAAAAAAAAAAAAAAAAAACGTTATAATCATGCTTACTCATAACATTACTTACTCTTGGTTGAAAATCAACTAACTCTAAACCACGACAGTCAAATTGAGCGATTTGTTGAAACTTTCCAGTCTTCTCTGCTTCATACTTTCTAATCTTGAAAGAAGGTTCAAATTCTAAAATCATGATTAAAATTCTAGAAGCTGCCAAACACTAAACTCTACTTACGCGCAGAACCATCGCGCTTACAAAACTTGCAGCGCATCACCAAATTAGCAGAGCCTCGAGAACTGTTCATTTCGTATGTATCCTAGGTAAAATATTATTATTTTCTCTCACTCTCTCTTTAAAGGATGAATATTACTTGTTGATTAAATGAGATCCAATTTTCATCGACTTCATGACAGCTGGTGCATTCAACCTTTCCAAAAGACGTGATTTAGTTTGATTACAAAATAAATAAATAGAAAACCGTTTGGGCTAACCTTAAAATGCCACTCACAATCTTCGGTAGGGACAAGATCAGTAACGTTTTCGAGATCTACTTTGAGGTATAAGCCTAATTTCTAAAAAAAAAAAAAAAAAACTGTTAGCAATATCCAAAAAAAAAAAAAAAAAAAGCATATAACTCACAACCATATTGTTAAAGAGAAAAAGAAAGAAAAAGAAAAAAAAAAAGGTTGTCGTGAACTGGAATTAAATAGATGGAAAGAGCTTGATATTCTTCAAATTTAGATAATGATGCTTGATGACCTTGTAGAATGCATTCCTTTATTGCTCGGATCATATCAGACACAGCTCGTTTACAGGATTGGAATAGATTCTCGTCAGACTTTGACTTTCACACATTGATTTAAAATAAAACGAACTCAAGCGAACTACGAACGGAACTACAAAGGGTCGCATCCTTGGTGATTTTCAAGCAATTTGATTGGTTAAAATTTAAAAATTAATGGAAATAAATTGTTTTTAAAATTTAAAGTTTCGTGATTTCGGGGGATTAGCTTAATTGGTAGAGCGTCAGATTCCAAATCTGGAGGTCAAGAGTTCGATTCTCTTATTCCTCATCACACCTTTAGTTTAAGTGCATGCTTAAATTTCTTTTATCATAAACGATTGAATATCTGTTTTGATCCGAGTTACTTGGGATTTGACTTTTTTTTTAACTTGTAAAAGACAGGGACAGAAGGAGTCGTCTAGGTATTTTTTTTTGAATTGTAAAGCAGCTTTTTGTTTAATTTCTTGTAATATAAGCCTGTTTATCATTCTGATAATATCAGGGCGGCCTGCCTTTCTAGTAAAATTGTATCCAGATTCTTTAAAACCTTTTCTAATGTTGTCGAATTATTTAAGCTTGTCATTTCGGGACATTTATATAGATAGAGGCGCTACGAATATAAATAAATGTACATATCCTAAAGGGTGTGTATTTTTCTTACCTCTGGATCGGTTGCAGACACTGTGTTATTTTTATTGGTTATCTTACACATGTTGGCCAGAATATCGAGTGCTCTTCCAGCCGAGTTTTTCTAAAATAAGAGGGAATTTATTTGCATTGTGTTTTTATTTGTTGTTTACTTACCTTATCAAAGTAAACAGACATGGAATCCATATTCGATGATTTGGGACACTGAACGTACAGGTATATACGAGAAGCTACTGGTACAGAAGAGTCGCCTTTAGCTTGTGATTTCATCTTCATAAGCTCTACCATGCCTCCAGTTTTACTTTTTGCTGGCACTACTGTTCTCGTTGTTTGTTTTGTGATATTGCCGGACAATTTGAGTGTTTTTGCAACCTTTTCTTGTGCTGCCAGCTTTCTCTCAAGCCTTTTCTTTTCATCTGCAAACAAGGATTCACATTGATGTGTGGAAGGGTGACGGTGTCTAAATTATATGTAAGCCTCTTTGATCATAAACTATATATACATGTATAACTTACTTTAAACAATAGCCACCATCACATCCTTCACATAGTATAGAACCAATACGTGAGTCAACATCATGGCAATCTTTCACAGAGCATTTTCTATCAAAGGCTTTTGCTTCTAGCAAAACATGTATTTTACAATTTGATTTTAAGTGTTCTTTAAGCTTTTCTCCCAAAAAATTAATATTTCTTTTCTAAAAATTATGAACCTACAGTTTCCTCTGTACTCAGATTTTCGGATGCCTTGATCAAGAGAAGACATTTTTCACATTGTAACAACTCCATTTGTTTCCACTGTGAGCATTGGTGATTTAAAGGAAGCCGATGATCCCCACTTTTATATAAAGCTTTTTAATACGTTTTATATCTTTTTGTTTGTTACCAAAATGTTTTTTGACAGAAAGGACAAGTAACAGGTAAGAAATCCAAAGAATTGCAGTTTTCAAGATTACAATTTTTACCGACCTGAGGCAATTCCATTATAAATCAAAGAGAAGAAAGAAGAAGAAAAAGTCCTACATATCGTCACAGCGGTTTTTTATTATTATTATTGGGATTTTTTCTAAACAATAACAGTGGTTGGTGTTTCTTTTGCAGCTTTTTTAGCTTCTGCTCTAGCTATCGCCTTGGCTTGAATCTTTTGTTGGTTACTGATCTTTGTTTTTAATTCAAGTGCTTTTTCACTAAACAAGTTCTTGTCTTTTGTTTCCAACAAATATTTATCTAATCCACCTTTTTTGTCGATTGTACGTAAAACGGCTGTTGTCACTTTAACTTCAATGAACTTTGAAAGAGTTGCTGAAAATAAGTTTTTGTTTTGTACATTGGGCAACCAGTTACGTCTGGTTTTCTTTTTAGAAAAAGGATTCTACAACAACAAAAGGGTGTTATGTTGATTTTGACATTTTTTTTAAAAAAAGTCGTCATTACATTGTTACCAAATTGGATATGCTTTCCTCCAAACAAACCACGTTGAGCACGTTTAAAGGTGGCCCTGGCAAGGGCATAAGCTGGTTCTGCAGATAACATGATGTCTAATTCGGGATAAAAAAAAAAGAAAAAAAAATCAACAGGAGAGGGGGTTGAAGCATCAGTCACAGACTCAGTCACTCGATTCAAAACAAAGCAGACAACTTCTTTTCAATTCATTTTTAAAAAAAAGAAAAAAAAATGGTCGATACCCCAGAATTTATCTGTAACCACAGAACGAGTGAGGTAAAACCAACTCGCTTCAAAGTATTTTATTGGTAAACTTTGTTTGCTAATGTAAAAAAGTATAGGAAGGAGAGAAAATGTATCAGGTGAAATGGATTGGTTATGATTGCGAAGATTCAACTTGGGAATTAGAGGATATTGTTAAAGAGTAAAAGAATAAATCGTAATAGTGAATAGGAAGCTAACAAGAAAAACGACAGAGAGTGGCCAGAGTTATTGCAAGAATATTTAAAGGACCTGAAAGAAAAGGCACCAAAAAAGACATATGACTTTGGATCTGCACACTTGGAAGAGAACGACGCACTTTTCAATAATTTAGAAGCAATTGAGGATTGGGAGAAAGAGGTTGATAGTATTGTGTATATCGAAAAGTGTAAACTACCTGGATTTTTGGTCTACGTTCAATGGTAAAATATATGTCATCTAATCACTGTTGCTAATTAGTATACCACAGGAAAGCGGGCTACCGATCAGTACATCATTCTAGTCAAGTCAATGAAA
The DNA here is from genome assembly GCA_000697035.1 of Rhizopus stolonifer B9770. NCBI lineage: Eukaryota > Fungi > Mucoromycota > Mucoromycetes > Mucorales > Rhizopodaceae > Rhizopus > Rhizopus stolonifer. Next base: position 13,699 of record JNDS01003444.1, read on the forward strand.
GATGCCCACAAAAAATGATTGACTTTTATGAAAGACATTTGACAAAAGAGAGGCTCTGCTGAAATGAAATAAAGAAACATGTTTTATTTTTATACATAAAATGAGTTTGCCGCAGCAGAATTGGTCATATCCAGAGACTTATGATCATTTGGATTATATTGTGTAAGTTCATCGTCTTCCATAAAAAATTGTACTTCATCGTCTTGGGAAAGAAGATCGTCTTGGGGATGCGAATAAATAGTGCTGTCGTTATTACTTGTTTCATGATTGATATTTCCTCCTGGAATGTTTATAGCTGGTGTAGTACTTTTAGGTAATCTATTTTCGTAATCTAATATCGATTCATTGGTCTTTGTCAGGAAGGGTACCCTCCACTGTCGTTGGGTGTTACTATTGTCTAACAACCAATCGCTGTTTGTTGGGCTCAATGAGTATTGCTGATGTTGCTTTTCTTGTTGCCTTATTCTTCTAGCTTGTAATTCTGCTGGTGTGAATAGATCGTTGAGAGAGGAAGGAAGCATAGCGTCATTTAGGTCAAATCCATGATCATTGTTATTGAGTTTGCCGTTCATGGGGATTGGACGACGCTGATTCAATTCAGATATTGTACTAAAGCTTTCACTTGAAAAATACCCATTGTTGCTACTCCTTGATTGCAAATAGGGACGGTTGCTGCTACTGCTACTGCCAAAAAGAAGGTGATCAGAAGATTCGCGCGGAGAAGAGTGTAGGCCAATGAGATCAGCTGAAGCTATATTTGTTCGTGGACTTTGGTTGCGCCATAATGTTGAGTCGTTCAATTGCTGATTAAACAACGAGACGGCAGGTGCAGAGGAGGCAAAAGGATCGTTGTTTAAAAGTATCTTTTGCTGATGATGGTCTCCTATGTTACGCCTTCCAAGAAACGACAAGTTGGGTGGCGTACTACTGTTGGCTAAACCATTCGACTTCATACCGTTTGTACCAGCACTCGTACCATACTGTGACATTGTATGCAGTAAAGCACATTTTGTACCAAATTTACAATTCCCTTTCATGAAGTACTTGCAAACTGAACCTTCTGATGAAAAGTCTGAGCTGTGGGAAAATGTACAGTTTGCTCCTGCTGTACAAGTTCCTTGTTTATAGAACTTGCAAGGAACATGCGATAAGTTGGATTCTATGGATACAAAAAAAAAAGTATGATTAGAAATCCAAAAAAAAAAGAGCAGCCAGAAAAACTTATTACGTTTGTTATTTGTCAGCTTTTGTGAAGAATCAAATAGACTTTCTGGAATAATATTGTTATTTTTAGTCGAGGTGGCGGGAATAGATTGTGTACGCGACCTTTTAAACATGTATGGTTGAGAAGGTGAGCTTTTGGATAGCAAGCTTAGGCTATAATCTGATAAATTAGGTTCTGACATTTATAATAAGAAAGAAAGGGAAAATAAAGAAAATCTGCCCTAAAAAAAATAAAAAGGGGAAAATGAAACCTCCGTTGTTGATTGGCTTTCGTTGAAAAAGTCATGCGTTACCTTATAGTTACACTGGCTATTTTCTTTCACATACAATCAGGCCTAGAAACGCGGAGACATGAGTCGATAAAACTAAAAATGAGATTAACAAAGGATAAAAGCTTATTTGACAGATAGTTTTTTTTTTCTTTTGAGGGACGAATAATGAAATTAGATTTTCATGCTTAGACCTTTTTTGATTCCTTTGTGTTTGAAAGAAATCCCAACATAAAAGTGCAAGTATTTATTCAAGTGAATCTCATTATTAGCTGTTACCAATAAATTGAAATGATACACGAGTATTTAAAAACTGTTGACAGCTTTTGTTTAATAAAAAATTAAAACAACGTGTTTTTGTCATGATTTCAGCCCATCAAGAAATCATATTCTCGATCTATCAGACGTAAGCAAAGATTCTTAATTAATACATATGAGCAAAAGAAAAAAGGAGAAAAATTCATGAAATGAATTCCCAATATCATTAATTCAAGCAAAGGCTTTATACACATTGAAGATGCATTAAAACAAGCATATCCGTTATTAAAATCATGTCATAAAAACCAGGCAGTTTTATATTTAAAAGCAAGAAATTGAATTCAAAAAATACTTGTGTATGGTGCTGGTGAATTAGAGCCAGTCCTACAAGATAATAACTTAGCAAAAGTAGTCTAAAATTGTTAAAAAGTATTTCGTGATATGCTAAATGATCTTTATGGTGCAGCCAACTGAGATACGTCAGTCCTACAAATATCAAATAAACAAAAACATTGGATATATTCATTCAAGTAGATCGTATACCGTGTATCTTTGTGAATTGAGTTAACATATTGAAAATTAGGGCTACACCTTGACACACCAGAGGATATTGGGATTTTAAAAGATTAGGTATTTTGGAACATTAGTATTACCAATTCTTGTCCTTACTTGAAAGATAAGAGGAATAATACAAATGATTAGAGCTGTATTAAAAATGTTGGTGAGTAAACAATTTCACCACAATCTTCTGCATCTAACGAAATTTGTAAAAAGATGATAAAAAAAAACTAAAAAAGTATAAGGAATGGGCAATAAAGTGAATTTAAGAGACTACGTTTCAATCCATGTTTTTTTTTTTTTTTTTTTTTTTTTTTTTTTTTTTATTTATGCTGTTGTAATGCTCTATTTATTAATCAAATTTGATGCTGTAACTTTCAAAAGAAATCTGTCCTCCACGGTATGATCCTCTCTTCTTCTTGTTCTTTTCTGCTCTAAACTTGTCACCACGGACCTTAATTAAATCTTGCGAAGCTTTCCATCCGTAAGAGTTTACATCTGATCCTCCTTTATTGTCATAAGTGTTGTCTCTTAATCTGTCGTCAACAAATTCAACTTCCTCTGGTCTTACTCTTTGAAATGGTGTTCCGTGTGTCTTGGGTCCTCTTACTTTATGAGTGCCGTTAGGTAATGTATTGGCCTTCTTTATAACTGGCTCTTCAATTGTGTCTTCTGCTTTACGCTTTGAAGATGTGTTATCGCTAGATGAATCTGTGGTTGATTCCTTTTCCTTTTCATCATCGGATGAGTCACTGGAGCTGGAACTGGAATCAGAACCAGAGTCACTAGAGCCAGAATCAGAGTCACTAGAGTCAGAATCAGAGCTGCTGGAGTCAGAATCAGAGCTGCTGGAGTCAGAGTCAGAGTCACTAGAGTCAGAGTCACTAGAGTCAGAGTCACTAGAGTCAGAGTCACTAGAGTCAGAGTCACTAGAGTCAGAGTCACTAGAGTCAGAGTCAGAGTCAGAGTCACTAGAGTCAGAGCTGCTGGAGTCAGAGCTGCTGGAGTCAGAGCTGCTGGAGTCAGAGCTGCTGGAGTCAGAGTCAGATTCAGCATCCTTCATTTCTACGTCTCCAGAGGAGCTACTGGCGGAAGAGCTGATGACGGGAGAACTGCTGGAAGATGAGCTGCTGGTATCTTGCTTTTCTTCTTCTTCGTCAGACGAGTCACTATCAGAAGAGCTTTCGGAAGAGCTGCTGCTGTCAGAAGAACTGCTGCTGTCAGAAGAGCTGTCCTTCTTTTCCTCCTTCTTCTCTTCTTCTTCATCCGAAGAATCGCTGTCAGAAGAGCTGCTGCTGTCAGAAGAACTGTCCTTCTTTTCCTCCTTCTTCTCTTCTTCTTCATCAGATGAGTCACTATCAGAAGAGCTGCTGCTTTCAGAATTTTCTTTCATTTCAACGTCTTTTTCAGAAGATTCACTAAATAAATATACAAGATCAATACATACACTCAAACTCTAAGCTGCTTTTAAGAATTACCTCTTTTGATAGGATTCGAAAACAGCTACAAGGTCTTTCTTGGTTTTTTCTTTGGAAACCTAAAAATGGTCATTAGTAAAATTGTTTTTTTTTTTTTGTATATATCAAACTTACAGATCCGTTAGCCTTCTTTAAGGATTCAGCAACTTCATTATATCCCTTAGACAAAAGATATTTGTATATATGAGCGTCAAGAGAGGACATGGTTCGAGGCAATTACAAGAAAAAAAAAAAAAAAAAAAAAAAACAAAAAACCAAAGGTAATTCCTGTAAGAGATTAGTGGCTTAGAAAATCGGTCACTTGTAAGGTATTTATTGAATAAGGACAAGAGATGGGTATTAATGTATAGTTAAATATTGTCTTCTGAATCCAGATAAACTAATGATTGTATCTACTACACCAGGATGGGAGGACACAAATTGAAATATAAGCCAAACAATCATCACTACAAAAGGAGGTATAAGTATATGTGTATTATTTATAATTATCATAAACTTACAACATAGCATAGGCACCCAGAAAGAATAAAGCCTTCTGTCTCGTCGCTTATTCAATGTAATTGTATATTCTTCTTGGCTAGAGGAAGGTTCTTCTTTTTCATCTTCTGATACTAAACTCCTTGCGCCCATAGCGTATGCCAAGGCCATGTACCATGCCAAGGTTTCCGCCGGTGGTTCTTCTTGCTCATTTGTCTTTGTGGAAAACAAGCCAGACATCATAGAAGCGGGTCTGTTAGGGAACTGAAGGATGTGATCCGTAATATTTTTAAGGTTAAGTTCGGTAGGTTTAGCTGGAATTGTATTTTTGATATTCTGTAAGAGATCGTTGGATGCGTTGGGTTGAAAGTGAGAGAGTGTACGCTGCATCCAGTTCATATCTTTAGGCGCCTCTTTCTCATCCTCTGTTGGTGGATCTATACTGCCCAGGGGCTCTGCATCGACGATTTCTTCAGGTGAGTAGGAGGCGGCTTCTGTCTCGTTCAGATACTGAATTAATGGATGTCGGTGACGAAGACCTTCATTTACGGAGGGAAGAGACAGGTCTGAATCTGAAAGGTAAGATCCCCAGCTTGCATCGCTGTCTTCGCTGTCTTCTACATCTCCTAGCCAAATACTTTCGTTTGAAGACATATCCGTACTGTATATATCTTCAAAGGGAACAGAGAGCAAATGATGAATCACAGCATCCTCCGTCAGTTCCAAGGGTTTCTTGTCCCATTTATTTGTAATCTCTGGATCAGCCATGCCTCTTTCTAACAAGAGACGAACGACCTCTCGGTGTTGGTGCCAAGCAGCATAATGCAAGGCTGTGTATCCATTTTGATCCATTATGTTTGCATCACAACCAAGGTCAATCAGTTTATCTGTCAAATGAACAAAGCCGAGCATGGCTGCCAGATGAAGCATACTGTGGCCCTGAGCACTAGTGATCGACACGTCTTCTGAATTAACATGGCGAAAGGTTGTCATGACTTCCAATACTTGCATAATGTGTTGTTCAAGGTTGGCTGGCTGTTGTTGACCAGCCGAATCTCCAGAATCGCCACCTTGAACGATACGCATCGCAATCTCCCGCGCGTCTTCTACTTTGCCCGTCATCTTAAGTCCCACTACTTGGAGGGCAAGTTCCATCAGGGCGCGGTCGTTTTCATTATAGTAAGTAAACAAGGTAACATCTTGACCTTCCATTACCAACGGATATTCTTTGAAGGAAACAACTACCGTACCAGCATCGGCGGCCGGAGGTAAGACACAAACAAGTGTGTTTTGGGACCAGTAGTGCGTACTAGAAGCAGCCACGTCGCCAAACATACAGGTCAAGCCAGAGCGAAATCCGGATCCTAAGAGTGTAATTTCGACACCACCAAAGGTGGGACCTTCGCTAGGAATAAGGCGTTGAAGTAAAGGTCTTTCTTGTGTGGATATGTTAGGAAAGGGGATCTCGGTTGATTTAGAAGGACGGGGTTGGATTTGGTAATGGCTTGACTGTCTTGAATCAAACGAAGTAAAGCGGTGTGCGTCCAGTTCGGTGCGTGGTCTCTTTCGATTGGTTTTCACTTTGCTTGATTTATGATCGTCAGTAATCATGATGGGAGGTGACATACCAGAGGCGACACGTTGACCGGTGTGGTCGTTCATTTCAAAATAAATACAAAATCCAAGTCGTTCGTTGTGATGTCTACAATAGCAAGTAATTCGTGTGGGTAAAATGGCATCACCTGAACTAAAATCGACAACTTCTGAACAGTTGAACAATAGCACCTTTTGTTCCATCGCTTCATCTTCCAATCTAACTTCCTCTGTTTCTGTCTTTTTTTCTTTTCTTCTTTGGGATCGTTTACGCTAGTCATTTAAGTAAATAAAATAAAATGCTGCTTTCTACCTCTCTTTGAATACAACCTGAACAGGTAGTCACTTTTCGAGTAGGATCGCTTGCGCAAATCACTCGGGCTGTCAAGTATAGCATATTTTCAGGTTGTAGTGTTGTATTATCCAAGCCAGCCACATTGGCAATAGTTGTTCCATTGGCTGTAGTGGATACAAGAATTTGTCGCTTTAGTTTTTCTTTTGCAACCATGTCTCCTGGTAATTTGAGGTGGGACCAACGCTGTGCTTTATCTCCATCATCCGTGACCAATTGAATACATAATTTTATTTGCGTCTCCACTCGAGATTTTGCACCTGTTTGAGGTACACCCAACACTCGAATTTGCATTCTAAATTATTTGCCTTAGTTTCGTTACATAACATGTGATATAATTAAAATAGTTTACCCAGGTAAGCCTGCGCTTTGTGATCTTCTATTATATAACAGTATTATTAGTTCCATATTTATCTCTCGTATTTAAGCTATTTACTGATAGTCAACCATCATTTGGCTTGTAAAGTTTTTTGCGAGATCAGGAATAGCCTATAGACAAAATGTCAATCGTGGTGCTCGGATTCAATTTTCTTTACGTTATTATAATCAGGCCAAAAGTTGGGTTCGTTAACTGAGTTGCTATTGGGTAAAAATGGGTCAACAAACCCAGGGGTAAATGCCATATTTGGTGAAGACGCTGAATTAGAAGCAGGCGAATGGCCAGGTTGCATGTAGAGTAAAGAGTTCTTATCAAATGTTGGATTAGCTTTTTGAAAAAAAGAGGTAAAAGATAGCGATTGTCCATTGTTGTTATCTTCATGAGGTTCTGAAGTAGAAGAACCAGAAGGTGAGTCGCAAGTTGTAAAGCTCTCCTCGGCTAAAGTTGTAAATTCTGACATTTCTTTTTTAAAATAAATAAAACAAAGGAAACAAGGGGAAAAAAGAGTTTTTTTTGGTTTGCGGCTAATGAAACCCAAAAAAAAAGTCAAATGATAAGTTTCACATGAAATCTCCCCCAATTTTATTTTTAGTTTTTAGCGTGATTTTATTGAATTAGTGAGTTTCCAGTCCATGCTGGTAAAGGGGACTCATAGGTCCATTTATTCCCAGAGTACTTGACAGCATGCAGCCAAAGAGCCAAGTTTTGATGTACAGGGTCCTTTTGTATGATAGGCACTCTGCATTCTTGGCATCTCGGTAAATCGGATTTTTCAAATGGATCCAGCATATAGTCAAAAGGTGTACAGTCTATCATTGATTGGACAATTTCTTCTGGATTCTCCAATGGGCCTAGAGGAAAAAAATCAGACCATGGGGTTGAGTAACCGTACACAGGATCGTTGGCAATGGGAAAGCCCAAATAACGTAAATGCACTCGAATTTGATGCGTGCGACCCGTCAGAGGCTTACATCGCACCAGGCTTGTTTTGCCGTCATAACTTAATCTCTCAAATATAGTCTTGCAATCTTTACCTGTTGGATGCACATAATTGAGTGGGACAAGAAAAGATAGCTGTTTCATCGGTGCCTCACATATAGTTCGCTCACTAAAACACGAATTGTTAATACACGCACACATATGTTTTTCTTACCTTGGAAAACAACCTGTCACTTTACAGATATATTCCTTTTCAACCGTTCTTTCTCTCAGTTCTTTCTTGACTTCACCTGCTCTTTCCGAAGATTTTGCAATCAACATAAGTCCAGAGGTCATGGTATCAAGTCTATTGATAGCTGATTTCATTAAGCCACACTTTCCTAGTTTATTCACTTACGATAAAGTGTGTTGTATCCCATCTCCTTTGTCATGATATGAACAATTGTATTGTGTCGGTATCTCCCACTTGGATGCACAGGAATACTACCAGGCTTGTCTATCACAATCAACTCGTTATCTTCATGAACAATTCGAATTGGCTGGTCGGAAACAGGAGGCTCATGTCTATGTATTTTGTGTGTAATTTGATCATTATGTTTGAGCACTGTCTCACAATTCACTTGTTCGTCATTGACTGTAATTAGTCCCTTTTCTATGGCATATTTCTTTTTTAAATGTCACGTCTTTCTGATTCATGGCGTTCTTACATAATAATCCTCGGATCTTCCTCGATATTCCGTCAAAAATGTATTCAGCACTGTTTGTCCAAGCATTCTTTTTTTAGTAAAAGCATGGAAATTGTAATAATAAGGTTTTACTTTTCTTAAACCTAACTTGAAAATTATTATCTTTTTTAGATGGTTATATCCCTCTTACCGTTTTCGAAATAATATTCTGCTGTGCTCACATCATTATTTGTAGATAAAAACCGTCTCTGTTTGTAGATTAGAGACCATCTTTTGATGATCATGATCCAAAGAAAAAAAAAAATAGAGTAAACTTCTTACGCCTATATTTTTTTTTTTCTTGGTTACCCAATTCTAAAGCGTTCCTTAAAATGAGTGGAAACACTTGTGAGCACGCGATATCCTTTGTCGTAGTGTCTATTTGCGATTCTATTGATCATTTTATAACTATTGGTCAGAGAAATTTGATTGATATGTTAAAAGATCTTACTGAGCACATCAATACATAGAAAGACAATTGATCTGCTTTAAAAGACTTGTTGGTAAAGTTGAAGCTCAAAGGTTTAAGTTACTCTTCCTTTTAATTTTAAAAGTCACGAACAATAAAAAAGTTCTTTTTTTTTTTTTTGTTAAAGCTTATAGAAATACACACAATGTCAACAGAAGAAGACTTTCAAGGTTTTTTTTTTCTGACTTTTTTTCATGAAGAAACCCATTAAACAATTTATTGCATTGATTAGAAAAATTAAAGGCATGCTGTAGCATGCTCACCTTATACTTGCACGAATTAAAGCAAGAAAGAAATATCGAAAATCACGAATTTGACACCACGGCATTCAAAGAGACCACAGGTAAAAAAAAAAAAAAAAGGTGAATTATAACAACTATATGATTAACCCATTTATATAGTAAATCTGGGTAAAATTCTTTCTCATGATGCCACCAAGTTTACTTTATCTTGTAAACCACCTCGTAAAATAAGCGATGCCATTCGCATGATTCAAGAGATCAGCAACACAGTCTATCGTATTGTCGGATTCTTCAACACCATTCCTGTCGAGGCTGGAAAGATCTACAAAAATATCTACCGAGTGGCTGTTAATGAACTCTTGTTGGGTGTGGCTAGTTTATGTTCGAATTTTATGATTGAAAAGAACACTTCGTTTATGGTGCCTACAGCAGCTATTTGGGACTCTTGCAAAGATTTAGAAAAATTGCCAAAGGATAATCGAGAGGCTGTGATCAACCGATGGACATTGATTGAAGCTAACCTGAAGGATGCAAAATCAGAGGTACATGATATCGTTAAGGGAGAGGATCGATCAGAAGGATATGATGATAACGAGGGAGAGGATGATGAAACAGATTTAGGAGAGGAAGAGTTGGAGGTAGCCAAAACTTGCGCCAAATTGGTTGATATGGCTGTGTTTGTAATGCAAAAGATTGAACGTCGCTGTATTCGTGAGAGTGAGGGTGTACCTGTTCAATGGTTGGATGATGTATTTGTATCAGCAGAGAAATTGGTAGATGAGACAGATGTGTTGGTATCACAAATCTACGATGAAGATGCGGCTTATATGAAGGAACAAGTAAAGCTCTACATTGGATACTCAAGGGATCTGGTGAATATTGCCAAGCAACAAGCAAAAGGAGAACACGCAGATTGGTTTGCCATGTGCGAGAATAAATATGACTCCATGTAAATCCACTATTTTTAAAGATTCTGTAGCTATTTGGATTTGACCTTTTTACCTGAGAAATTAGTTACTCTCACTTTTTCATTATCAGTCCTGTTGATCAAGACTTTTAAAAAATAAAGCATAAATATGAGCACTAACGATGCGCACTATTTAAGAATTAAACATTAGGTGTAACTTCCATTCGCGCTACAGAATGGGTGTGTGAAAAGAAGGATTAGCAAACGAATTGTGATCGATTTCAAGCCCAAATTTATTTTTGATCTTTGTTATTACAAACAAAGAAAACAACTGATAATTTACCATTTACTGATACATTTTGTTTTAGCGTCTGCATCATAAATCAAACGATCACTTTAAATGTATTTTTATTCAAGGCGTTTCATCTAAGACTAGAATGGCTTTAGATTTTTTCTCACTTTTTAGGCCTGTTAATTATGCTAAATGCACAGTTGCAGAGATTCAAATCATCCACCATTTTCTGCATTCTATATTGAGGATAATAATACCAATTTGCTTTTATGGCTATTATTTAAGTTGTCTATTGAATACAAACCGACATTCCTTTTTGGTTTAATAGCAATAAATGATTAGTTTGTACCGGTATTTTTATTTTTTTTATTTTTTTTATTTTTATCCGTTTGATCATTTAACGATGCTTTTCAACTTTCTTTGTGTTCTTGGGCTTTCTTCCTCTTTTCTTCTTCTTTGGGGGAAGGATACCTTTTTTATACGCAGCCCGTAAAAGTTCTTCGATAAACGGGAAATAGTCTGTCTTCAAGCGACAGACATCGGCCATTATCACATCATTATCCGTTTCAACGATTTTGATTTCATCTTGTACTGAATCTTTCAACTCATTCAACTTGGTAGCCTTTTCAGTGATAGTTGATTCTTCTTGTTGGATTCTTGCATCCCAGAGTTCTTGCATAACAGGGTAACCGGTCAAATTGTTATTTAAGTACTTGGAAAAGAAACCATCTTTATGAGCTTGTGCAGCTTGACTTTCAAATTCTTTGACTTGTTCAATTTGATCAATACAGTCTTGATATGTATTTGCTTCAGCTTTCTTTGATGACAAACTGTCATGAATTACGGCCATCAGATTGAATGCAATGCCTTCATCATTTCTATATGTGAAAAAAAAAAGAGTTAGACATTATAAGCTAAACAAATAATAACTCACGAGGCATTCATTCGTTCTTCAAGGATGGGCTTCAAAGCATCTAACCAGGTTGCTTCATCGCATTCTGATAATTTGATAGGCCGGCCTTTAAGTCCATCAAGCTCCCAGACATGACCATTTTTGTAAATATAACTAACATAGTGATAATTTGCAACTTCAATCAGGTCTTCAGTGTTCTTCAAATTTTCCGTATCCATATCAATCATACGTGGGTCATTTTGATGTTGAGATCTAAAGAAAGTTAATAACATACCCTTTTAAAAGTTTTTTTTTTTGGTTTCAAGACTTACGCTGTGTATGCATGATGAACTTTGTAGATGAACGGTGAGTTGCCAAGGGCCATGCCTCGATCCTACACGTAAGCAAAAAATTAGTTAAACGCGTTTTTTTTTTTTTTTTTTTTTTTTTTTTTTTTTTTTTTTTTTTTTTTTTTTTTTTTTTTTTTTTTTTTTTTTTTCTTTTTCTTTTTTCTTTTTTCCAAACTAAAATCAACTCACGATGGGATTAAATCCTTGTGTAAACTCAAGGAAGCTATTTAAAACGTCGCCTCTTGATACATCAACATTAAACAAAATGGCCAACAATGCTAGTGTGCCACAAATGTTTGTAACGATCTAAGACAAGGAAATAAGTAAACCATAAAACGCCCCCCTCCCCTCTTTTTTTTGGGAGTTTCCTTACTTGTGCAGCATAAGTTATTTGTTCGGAAGCAGGATCCAGTTGATCAAAATCATCAGGCAAATTTTCATCTTTACATTCAGAGGCAAAGATCATGCCATGAATAGGACTAAAATGGTTTTGTTAATTTCTAAAGATTTTACTTTTTTTTTTTTATTTTTTTTACCTTTCTTTTTTCAAGTATTCAAAGTCAAGGCTGTATACTTCTTGAACCTTTATATCTTTTGTGCCATATTCCTTTAGCATGTCATTAAATACAGCTAACATTACTTAAGTTAGCTACAACTTTAAAAACACAAATTGCTTTTCAATACTACCTGGATCAGAAGGGAGCAGAGCCCAATTTTCAGTATTATTTGCAACAGCTAATAGTTCAGAAGACATTTCACTTATATTTCGTTGTTTAGAAGAAAGAAAACAGAAAAAAAAAAAAAGCTAACGACAAAAAAAAAAAAAAAAAAAAAAGATTGTTTATACCAAGTTCAAAATTATTTATGCTTTACTTCCTCGCCCTATAAAGTATTTTTTTAACTGTTCTGATTTTTTACGTTGAAACGTAATCAAGTAATATATACCTTCAGATTCTTTATGAATTCTCTTAACTTATTTCTGAGATAATAGCACGTTCATCAGGTACCCTTAGTTGGTTCAAAAGGTATTCTGCTTATCAAGATATCTAACATAAAAGTACGAAACTTAAGAACTCCCTCTAAAAAAAAAAAAAAAAAAAAAAAAAAAAAAACTTTACAATACGAGGTGGCCACTATTCATTGTCAAATGTTCAAAGAGAAAAATTATAAACTAAAATAAGTCCAAAATAAAATAGACTTTTCTTGTTGATAGAGCGATACACTATTGAATTTATGAGTTTGAGATATTGTATATAAAGTAAAGCTTACGTTCTCTCGTGTGAAATAAAGGTAAATAAAGATTATAACGAACATGTAAGTTATGTCACACATGAAAGAAAAGAGAATACAATAGTAAAAGGGCTTAAAAAAAAAAGAGAAAATGCACGCAGAAGTGTAACTACCGTCCAAACAAAACAAAAATCAATATGTGCCTTTTTTTTTTTTTTTTTTTTTTTTAGTCCAGTTAAAGCTTGAAACTGAAAGGCTATTTCAATCCATTGTCACTTTGTTCAAAAATAATAACTTTTTTTTCCCCTGAATAAAAAGTGGCAAATTCTCTCGTATATGAGATCAAATGTTACTATCAAAATGTCAACACAAGCTAAAAAAAATGCGTTAAAACTATTAGACCTATTGACAGAAGCTGAAAAGGTTGTTATGTCTGGTTTCGTTAACGATGAGATATAACAGGAAACCAAAATCGATAGAAGACTGTAGGAGACTAACGATATACAATAACAAATAATTCAGATAGAGTTTGACTAGTTCTTTATATCAATCGCTTGATCGCGCAAGATAAATACTCAACACCAAAAAGTAAAGTTTAGCGGAGGAAAAAGAGGTCCTTGTATATTTATTACAATCATTACACCTTTAAGGTATGTAATGAATACCGAAACGAATGCAACAAATGAAGGATAAAAATATAAAACAATAAAAAAAAATGACTATTGCCGAGTATTGACTTAATCCTTCGTGAGTGTTGTCTCTGAGATTGCTGTTGTTGGTGATACGGTGATATATGACGAGTGTCAGTGCATTTGGTTACCATGGAAACCTGTTTGTTGGAGAGTTGACGGTGATGTCGGTCCTTGAACTGCCTTGCGGTGATGCTGCCTTTTCGAACTTCTTTTTATTTCTTCCCATTTTACTTGCAAGAGACCATGGACCTTGTACCCAGACACCCGAGCAGTATATCACCAGTATACCTAAACAAGAGCTCAGAAGACTACCCAACATAGTTCACAAGTCACGTGATCGACAATATATATTACAAGCGAAATTCCGAACACGTCACTATTATACGCATCCGGATTTGCTCTTACCTTTAACATAGCTGTTATCCATGTTGTAACTTACCATGTCTTTTTTCCAAATACTATATTTATGATGATTGTGATCTACCAATGGGCAAGATAATTCTGTCATTGCAAAAAAAAAAGAAAAGAAAAGAAAAGAAAAGAAAAGAAAAAATAAGCATCAGTAATTTAACTATTTACATCATAATAAAAAGAAATTCATCACTTAAATCTTTGACTTGTATACTTTTTATTGCTTATTTGTTATTACCTCTCGCAAAGAATGTCACATGATTAATGCTTTTATTGGTTGATCTCTATAAGCAAAGACAAAAACTGCGTAAAATACCTTTTTTTTCTCTTTTTTTTTTTTTTTTTTTTTTTTTTTTTTTTTTTTTTTTTTTTTTTCTAATTTTTTTATGACTGACTTACCAATAGAGATATATCAGTACATTGTGAATTATTTAGATGGGTGTACTCTTTTGGAGTTCTCTCTCGTCTCCCGTCATTGTAACTTATTGACTCGAAATGAAAATGTTTGGAAAAAGAGGTGCTTTGATGAGTTCAATATTAGTTCAAAAATTGGTTTTCGTCGGCGTACCTGGAAAAAACTCTATCTTTCTTTAATTGATCCCACTGTTTACATATGGAATGAATCAAATAGAAGCCTACGCTCGCGATCTATGAATTTCATACAGTAACTACTACTAATATATATATATATATATATATATATATATTATTATTATTAACCCCTGGAATTGTATAGCCATAGTCAACCTTGGAAAGCTGAATCATTAGAAGGAAAACGTATATCTCAAATAGAGTTAGTATCAAAATACATTTATGTCTTGAATCAATCAGGACGTATCTGGTATTGTACCAAAAGTAAATTTTCGTCAAAGCAAACTGTTTATGAACTTCTTTCCTATTAGGAGAAATCCCCGACATAACGTTCAAACAATTGGGTGACCAAACAACCCAAGATATCAAGTTTGAATCAATCTCAACCGGTGATTTTTATTCTATTGGCTTGGCTCGAGATGGTACCGTATGGCATTGGAAAAATCCTAAGCGACTATTTAAAATCAACGGCGTCAACGCTCAAGTGATTCAGGTCACAGCTAATAATGCACACTCTACCATGTTGACAAACCAGGGTGAGATCTGGTTTGCTTCACCACCAACGCTAAATGGCGGTAGAGATGCAGTTTTTGGTGTAAGATTAGAGGACAAAATAATCCAGTCAATAAGCCTAGATAATCATATCTTGGTTCTTACGATATCTGGCCGCGTTCTTTTGATAAACACGTTGTATTACGAAGATTTTGCAAAATCTCCAGATGATTTTATTGTAGATCTAGTGCATTATAGTGGTGCCTCCGAGCGATCTATTACGGGAAATTATGAAGACTTTGCTGTGTGTACACAGGATAAAATCTTGTTTGGTCATATTGGTTCCAATGCTGATTCGATGCCTATAATACATTCTGATGTGGATAAACTTTCTGTGCGCAAAATATCCTTTGGAAAGTAAAGTGTTATAAACTACTGTATTCTTATTTATTCATTTATTCGTTCTAGACAATGTTATGCAGTAATTAATGAAGATGTTGGAGGTATGATTTTTACAAGACTCTCAAAGAATACTCCGGATAATAGCGAATCAGTGCATTTGTTTTACGAACATTTATATGCGTTTGAAAACAAGTATATTTTGTCTGTTAGTTTTGGTTTAAAACGTTGTATGGCGTTGGCAATTGACAAATATTAAATGTATTCTTTGATAATCCTACGTGTAACTCTATTCTTTTGTGCGATAAGGGTAAAAAAAAAAAAAAAAAAAATTGGTGGCAGTGTAATTTACCCGACTTTCATAAAAGCACATCATCTTTTCCTCTCCTTTCTTTTTTTTTTTTTTTTAATTATGACATCTACTGGGGATATTCTTCGTGAACAGATTACAAAGTCACTTGGTGAATCTGTTACTATTATAGGTAAATCATAACAAAAGAAAAAGAGAGAGGAGGAGGGCATGTTTTTATTAATCCCGATTAGTACTTGGGGCCTCTGGGGATCTTGCCAAGAAAAAGACATTTCCTGCCCTTTTTGGGCTCTTTTGTCATGGCTATTTACCCAAGCAAACGCAAATCATTGGTTATGCACGTACAGAGATGTCTCGTCCAGACTATCTGGATCGTATCACACACTATATCAAACCCCACTCGGAGTTAGAGGCCTTCAAGAAGATCACGACTTATGTTTCGGGACAATACGACGAGGATCGCTCCTTTCAGAGACTGAATGAAGCTATTCAGAGTTCGAACCGTGTGTTCTATATGGCCTTACCTCCCTCTGTCTTTATACCCGTGGCTCGTGGTCTTAAAAAGAACGTGTATGGAAAAACGAATAGGCTGGTGGTTGAAAAACCTTTTGGAATGGATACCGAAACATCAGCACATTTGGCTCGTGAACTAGGCGCTCTCTTTACTGAAGATGAGGTAACAGAAATATATATATATATATATATACACAAAAAAGCTTCTTTTAGACTAATGGTTTTTACAAGGTCTATCGTATTGACCATTATCTTGGTAAAGAGATGGTCAAGAATATTATGCATCTTCGATTTGCAAACGTATTACTGGCTCATGCTTGGAGTCGTACGTTTATTGATAATGTTCAAATCACATTCAAGGAACCTTTTGGTACAGAAGGACGTGGTGGTTATTTTGATGCTTTTGGTATCATCCGTGATGTGATTCAGAACCGTAAGTGTGTTTTTTTTTTTTTTTTTTTTTTTTTTTTTTTTTTTTTTTTTTGGACATCAACTGAAAATAAAAATTTAGATTTGCTTCAAGTGCTGACTTTGGTGGCCATGGAAAGACCGGTGTCTACTGAAGCAGAAGCGATTCGTGATGAAAAGGTCAAGGTTCTCAAATGTATTTCACCCATCCGAGTAGAAGACACGCTATTGGGACAATACACTGGTGCACAAGGTAAACCTGGTTACCTGGAAGACGAAACGCTCAAGAACAAACAAAGCAAGACCCCGACATTTGCCGCTGCTGTATGTTTTATTAACAATGAACGTTGGGAAGGTGTACCTTTCATTTTGAAAGCAGGCAAGGCTCTAAACGAAGCCAAGGTCGAGGTGCGTCTTCAGTTCCACAAGGTGGCCGGTAGTCTCTTTGGCAACTCTGCCCGTAACGAGCTCATAATCCGGATCCAACCCAAAGAAGCAGTCTACGTGAAATTCAACAATAAGCAACCCGGACTTTCCTATGAGACGATCCAGAGTGATCTGGACTTGACTTATCATGAGCGCTATGAGGATCTCTCGATTCCGGAAGCTTACGAATCGTTGTTGTTGGACGTCTTGCGTGAGGATCATTCGAATTTTGTTCGCAGTGATGAACTGATTGCGGCTTGGAAGATATTTACGCCCTTGTTGCACAAGGTGGATGCTGGAAAGGTAGATGTGATACCCTATGCTTATGGATCTCGGGGACCCGAAAAGTTGGATGATTTTGCAAAGAAGTTTGGATATCATCGTGAACCAAATTACACTTGGCCACGTCAAAATGTACATTCATAAATTTTTATTAAATTAGCTATCGAGCACGTAAAGTCCTGCTTTTCACAGTATATAAGGGAGGTCTTGTTTTCACTTGTTGATTGGAAGGCGGTTTGGCAATCTTTGCCTTCTTATTCACTAAATAAAATTAGTGTCCGATAATGTGACACTGTGTGTGTGTGTGTGTGTGTACCTGTATCAGTTGAGATAGTTGACTGAGCTTGCTGGACAAGATGTGAAAGTGCTAATTTGATTCTTTCAAATGCAGCCTCTTCGGCCTCTTTTAGTTTTTCAAATTCACTATAAGACTATATGACTTTCCATTAGTTATTTTACACCACATAAAAACACTTGTAATTTTACTGTAATTTCTTTAGGTGGCTCTGGAATAGGTGTTGAAGGTCTTTTTTTTTTTTAAAAAAAAAAAATAAGCAGGTGATTTTTAAAAGATCATCTGGTTTCTTTTTCTTACTTGGTTAACCTTCTCTCTAAGTCAATGATTATATTTCTCTGTTCATACAGTGCATTTTCAAGTGCCTGATTCAAATCGAGTAGATTTTGTTTTCTTTGTTCTAAGTCCTGAATTTTTTTCTCATTCACTTGTGATATTTCATCTCTGAGTATCAATTCTTTAGGTTGAATAGGCAAGTTGATACGACTGACCACTCTTGGTTGAACTGTCTTTTTATTATTATTACTATTATTGTAGATTGGTTGACAGAAAAAGGATAAGCCTGGACTAGACTGTGGTATCATGATTGGCTTGTTCTTGGGTGTAGTTGAAATAGTACAGGTAGGAATAGGGTCTTTTGACAGCATTTAAAAAAAGAAGAAAAAAAAAAAAGAAAAAGAAAAAGCGGAGCCTAAAGTCTTTATGTGTTCATGCTAATGCTCTGATTCGTTATTGTAAAACGTCATTGCTTTAGAACGGTTTGTTTATCCAATCAGATTGAACTATAATTCGTGCTATAATGGAATAGTCAACTTTTTTTTTTTTTCTCTCTCTTTCTTTCTTTTTTTTTTTTCATTAATTTTTATTACTTACAATGCTACGCACAACTTTTTCAACATTAAAAAGATCAACACAATTGATTCAAAAACCCCTCAGTCTTTCAGGAGCACGCTTTTATCATGAAAAAGTAAAATTTTATTCAACTACGGACTGTTTACTTATATTTTAGGTTCTTGATCATTATGAACGTCCTCGTAATGTAGGTTCATTCTCCAAGACAGACCTTGATATCGGTACAGGTCTAGTGGGCGCACCTGCCTGTGGTGATGTAATGAAGTTACAGATCAAAGTGGATGATAATACAGGCAAAATTGTGGATGTTAAATTCAAGACCTTTGGTTGTGGTTCAGCTATTGCCTCTAGTAGCTTTATGACTGAAAGAGTACGTGGACTAACATTGGAACAAGCAGGAGAAATCAAAAATACAGAAATCGCTAAAGAATTATGTCTTCCACCTGTCAAATTACATTGCTCTAGTAAGAAGGAAAAAAAAAAAATATACATATAGAATTTTTTTAACTTATTTTGTGTGTGTGTGTGTGTGCTTAGTGTTAGCTGAAGATGCTATCAAATCAGCCATTAAAGATTACAAAAAGAGAAGACCTGTCAAAAGTGGTTAAAATAAAATCCGCAAAATTAAAATAAATGTCACCTGTAAATAGATTTTTTATAATTGTGTTACACTATTTCCGGAAATTAATGGGACACTTCATACGGAGCTTTCGATTATGTTAAAGAATCCGAGTAAAAGAACTCGAGAGACTTGTCCATGTGCTCAAATGTAGCACGCATAGTTGGAAGCTTGGGCTGCTTGATAACAAAGTACTCTTATCTTTTTTAAATTCTATCATGCTCAAATCAAACTCTTCTCAGAAAACAAAAAAAAAAAAATCTGAACGTCACCAACTCCTCCTCTAAACACTGCAAATAAAAGTATCACTTATCCATTGTAAAAAGTAGTTAAAATGTCAAGTTTACTCAGCTTTTATCAACCTTTTAACTGGATATAATATAACCCTTTACTAATGTAAAATGTCCGCTTTTATGAGTCTGACTAAAAGGCGATTAGAAAGATTGTATTTTACTCTGAGTAAAATGCTGTAAAAAGCGACCATTTTACCTTGAAAACTTTATATTGAATCCAAAGAAGTACAGCCTTTATTCCACAAACGATACGATGTACAGATAAAGAGCCATGGACAGTCACAAAGAATGAAGAAATGCGATTATGAGGTAAAGTCAGTCTAGTTATATAAAGCTGTTTGTTTATCATATGCTTTTAAGTTCTTGAAAGAATTGCAGTTGTGATTCAATATATAAATATGACAACGCTATTAAAGTGAATAACGTTAATACCAAAGTCTTTATCAAAGGAAAAGTTTCAAAAATAGAAAAAAAAAACACACACACAAAGTTTATCGATGGTTAAAGATGTCTTTTTGAATTTCTTTACAACTGTTTTATGAATTCAACTTTAACAAAGTGAAAATCGCTCTAATTTGTCTGGTCAATACAGTCTTGGCATCAAAATTAAAAACGGAAACACTTTATAATTTTGATGTGTAAAATTTAACCTTTTATTAAATAAATGACTTACTTTAATCTGAGTAAAAGGCACTTTTATTTGCAGTGATTCACGCTCCTAATTCCTGTCCAGTCCTATCCTTTTCTCTGCTTAAAAAGCTCAACTCATTATATTGACTCTCTGACAATATGCTGCTTCTGATATTTGTGTTTTTGGCCAATGTTGATAACATTCAATGTATAGGTTAGTATATAATATAAAAGAGGCCTAAATTTGCCAGAAGATTGGCACCAATTGGCAAGGATACTACGCTTTGACTCTTTCACAGCCCTCTTAAACTGTCTGACCATCAAGTAACAATTGCCACTGAGGCTACGCCTCTTAAGAGTAAATACCTCCTCAGCAGGAGAGAATATAATGGATGGTAGCCTAGTTCTTTTGTGGAATGTCGACCGCTTTTTGTTCAACACATACTTGATGTTTTAAGGCTGCAGTTATTAAATTCATCAAATGTTAGCCGGTAGACAGATTCTCTGTTCAGATTTAGTAAAGTTAGATCCATTAAAGGAGGTGTCTGAGAGGATGCTCTCAAACGCCAAGTTTTTATCAAGCTGCGTATATTCATTCATAAAGGCTTTCTGAACATGTCGAGTAGAATTTCTTTTTGATTTTTTTTTATTGTTGAACTATGAGTCCTCTTGATGCAATGGTCGCCAGCAGACCCAAACTTTCTCCAAATTTTAAAATACTTCTGCAAGATTCGCGTATACTGACCATAGTCTAATTAATTGTCTTTAAATGCAAAGTTGTTTTGCAAATGATGTAAAGTACAAGTTATCTTTGTTTTCAAGACACCATCGCACATCTTTATAATCACTGTCATTGTGTGTGTGTATTTTTTTTTTTTTTTTTTTTTTTTTTTTTTTTTTTTTTTTTTTTTTTTTTTTTTTTTTTTGGTCGTCTTCTCTTTCTGTTTTAGGAGGTGTTATAGTAATAAAGTGACAACGAAAAAAAGCTAATAAGGGAACGAATAAAAGGAAGGGGGGTTTGTTACTATAGATACATTGCCTCTGCAACTCTTGGATTGGTTTTCATTTCTTATGACTCCATGGCTAAGAAAGTTAAATCACTTTATCAAATAATTTCTATTCAAATTATTATAACTTGTATGGATATTTCGTCAATCTTTGAGTATGGAGTATCAAAGGCCTCTTATGCTTCCTTTTTTAATTTCTTTTTTTTTTTCTGATATTTCATTGATTTCACTAACAAAGGCGTATGTGTCTCTTAATGAGGGACCAACGCGTGGTAATTTTTTATGTAACCTGCATCACATAGGAGATTTGATATAAAAAAAAAAGTGACAATTCATTTGAGAATGATGCTTCAACCCTCAGAACGCACCATAGGTATAAAAAGAAGACGAGAAGTATTTTTTTTTCTTGTGAATGAAAAGGGTATGTCTGTTTGCAGCGTAGTAAAGTACTTGAAGATTTCTTCACGCACTGCTTTCAACTGACCAAAAAAAGAAAAAGAAAAAGAAAAAGAAAAAAAAGAAAAAAAGCATTAGAGCGTAGGGCGAATTTATTGAATTAAGAAATCTTGAAAGTGAAAGAAGTGTTGGTAGACATCTGAAGCTAACCGATGTTCATCGAGAGTATGTAGTAAAGTAAATAAACGGGAACAATACAGGTTTGACTCTTGACGATCGAATTTATAGGATTGTAAATTTCCAAGTCGGCTTTTCACGAGTTTGTCAAAACAAAATGTAGAATCATTGTAAAAGAACACACTTTCAGCCTAAGGAAAGAAATGATCTTGAGAAAATTGGGCCAAGGTAAGAGTACTGGGAGATGCTGATATGAATTTTAAAATTCGTGATTATGGCTGTGTTCACTTGCTACCCTATTCTCCTGACTTAAATCTTATTAAACAATTTTGGGTCAGTCTGCAAGAGTAAGCTAAAAAAAAAAAAAAAAAAAAGAGAAGAGATCTTTAAAAAAAAATCAGCCTCACATATAAGAGAAGCATACAGTAATTTTCTTATTGGTAACCTAAAAGGGTTTCTGCAAATATTCAGCCAAGAAGTTCGATGATTGCTTAGAGCGCAAATTCATAAAGGTGGGTTACCTATTTGGGACGCTAATTTTGAACCAATAAGATTCCAACTAATTTTTTTTTTCTAAAGTGTCCTATTAATTTCCTGAAATAGTGTAAAAAATCCCTATTGATAAGAATGTGGACTCTGATTGGTGCAAGATTACAGATTGACAGGAGCTTTCCTTTGTGATACAACGTTGTACACTATTTTCACAAATTATTCGTGCACCTTAAAAAAAAAAATTTGTGCAGTTTAAAAATAAAAATTAGTTCCGACTCAGGAATAAATTTCTATCGTTAAAAGGAAATAGTTTCGTGCAATCAAAAA
>JNDS01003446.1:0-19070 GCA_000697035.1 Rhizopus stolonifer B9770
TCTTTTTCTTTTTCTTTTTCTTTTTCTTTTTCTTTTTCTTTTTCTTTCTAATTTTATTTCTTTTCTTTCTAATTTTATTTCCAGGTGTGTCAATGTCTCAGGATAAAATTCGCCTTGAAATAAAACCGGCAATTACTACAATAATAAGGGCATATGGCCTGGTTTGGGCAATTACAACATTACCTGGTATCCTTTCCTTATTAATTAAAGTAGCGAAGTCTCGGGATAGAATAAACACTACCCAAAAGGCGATCTTAATATCTGTACCAGCTTTGCTCAAAAAGAGTTTGACGAAAAACGGACTTCCGTTTCTGGTAGCACTCTCCTTTGGAGGGCAAAGAATCTTACGCGTTGTTCATGAAAAAACTACTGGAAAAGAAATGACGCTGAAAGTCGCTATATTTTGGTCATCCATTTTTAGTATGTGGACCGTTAGAAGACTTTACCCAGCAACCAGAACGTTGGACTTGACTTTCTTTGTCTTTGTACGCGCTTTGGACGTTTTAGTACATCGTATGTATGAATCGTCCAGGGTGAGATGTAGAGTTCCAGAATGGATGTTAGAGTATGGCAATGTATTTGTTTTTATGATGGCGAGTACAGAAATAATCTTTTCATGGTTTTACGAGCCTCATCGACTACCAAAGTAGGCACACCGTGTTTAATCATCAAATATTTTTAACGTTGTTTCATAGGTCTTACGCAAACTGGATTACAAACATGTCAGGAGTTGATGGAAGAATTTTAAAGGCTTTAAGAGCCATCAGATCTGGGGAATGGATTTATGGTGTAAGATATTGTTCTTTCATCTTTTTTTATACATGTATCTTCTAATGCTTATTTTTTTTTTTTTGTCAGAAAAATACAGGATTGGAACACCTTTTAGGTGATTATTGCGATAAACTTGGGCTCCCTAGAACATATGGCGACCCGCTTTCCGGAAGAATCAATTGCGCGGTCGTTCATGAAGGTAGTCTCTGGGGATGTGAAGTAAATGCAATGTATCGTTTCACGAAAGGATTCATAAAAATATTTCCTGTAAAAAAAAAAAAAAAAAAAAGAAAAACGCCTTTTTCTTCCTCACACACTTTTACGAAATCAATGTTTCTAGGTTTATCTTACTGTTCACCTTGCTCCTCCTTTGATTTTCAAAACATCGCGCTTAATTAAGAATCCTATTGAATCACTTTTTCATATATTGGCAGCCAGTGTTCGCTCCTCTACATTTTTGGGCACCTATATTGGTATAATCTGGTACTGTATCTGTCTTGTTCGAACGAGAATTGGTTATCAAATTCTAGGTATCAACCAAGCGCGTCTAGACAATACACTTGGTCCTTTGACAGGAAGCATGTTATGTGGACTGTCTCTTTTAATTGAAAACAGGCATCGCCGTGGTGAAATGGCCTTATATGTTGTTCCCCGCGCTCTTTTTTCTGTGACTGGACGTGTCTTGAGTCCTCTGAAGAAACAAAGATGGTGGGATCTTTTTGGCTCAAAGCTAACCGAAGACATAGTATTTGCAACATCTTTGATGGTTGTTATTAATGCCCTTTACAAAAACAAAGAAATGGTAAGACCCTCCATACGGGGGCTAATGTCTTGGGTGATGAAAGAGGAGCTGCTCTTTGACAAGAGTGCTAAAAAAGCAATACCAAGTGACGCCCCGAATAAAAAAGATGACGAAGAAGAAAAAGGGTTGGAGATAAAAATAAGACATTCTTTGTCTGCATAATACATGCTTGTAGCTACTGTTTTAATTTGATTAAACATGACTTTATTTAGTTTATTTTCGTGATTTTATTGAGGCTTTTACTTTGATATATAATAATAACTAAAAGTTCAATAGAATAAGCCGTGATACAAAACTTCATTGCATTCGTTTTTTGAACAAGAGATACACCCAAGCTCAAAATACCATTCGTCTTCAAACCATTTATTTTTTCTAAACGGAAAACATAGTTACACTGCATGCTTCATATTTTCTTTTATGAGCTTTTGTAATTTGCAGCATCGTAAATTTTCCTGGTTTTGAGTTCCGTTTAAAATAAAGTTAGAATCGAGCCGCACCTTTTATGAAATCAATGTTACACATGAAATATAAATGACGCTGGAAGTAAGCGGGTCAAATGAAGCATTTCTTATGATAAACTAAATTGAAGAAATTAAACAGGCAGTGAATACCAATGTTCCCGAGAAATACGAAACTTCGGTCAATCCTTCTAATTCATGTAATAAAATTCTCGGTTTTCTATTGATGGCTTTGTTCTATGATTGCTCGGTTAATATGTCTAAAGAGGCCATCAAATTGATCATGTTTGTTAAAAAATTATTTTTTCCATAGAGGAAAGTGACCCTTTGTTGAAACTCCCTTCAGCAGATTACATCTTGAATTGCACTGATTGTATCAAGAATAAGATCCCAATCTTAACCATGAATAGACACGAAGCTGTGAACAATAAGACTGGTGTTAATCATATCTTTTACGCGAATATGTCGTCACAGTACTTAAAAGGTTTCATGGCTAATCCTGTCAAAAACCCTCATTTACGTTTTCTACCGTTAACGTTGCGAGATTATCTGAACCGCTTTAGCAAGACAAATACAAACGAGATTCGAAATCTTTTAAGAAATGAAGTTTGATAGCAACTTTAACCTTCAAGAACATTTCAATTTAGATTGGATAAGGAACTCTTGATATTATTCGCCAATGAGATATGAATATGGGAATCTGTCTATTATACACCATAGGGAATGGTTTAAGGCACATGTATAAAAGTTTAATGGTACTATCTTTAATCATTCTGAGGCTGAATTGACAAGGTAAAATTGATATAACCGATATAGAGTTTCTGCTAAAGAATGACTTTCAAAGCATTTTGAATACAGAGTGAAGAATCTTTATCATTATTGGCAAGAAAAAAAAAATAAGAATAGAAGCTGTCATAGCGTTGATTTTTTTTAAGAAAGAGAATAGGCACAAAGTGTGACAAACTGTTTAGGTATTTGAAATTTATAAACAACACCCTAAGAGAGTATGGTACATCAAAAATTTGATATTGAGAATAAAACAAAGATGCTTGAGAAAGGTTCTTAAAAGTACTGAAGACTTTGAAAGACATGCTGGACAGTCTAGTCTTCGACCATCCAAACATTCTAAAAAAGCAAGTTGAAATAGCTGGCTATGCACATGCTGGATTATTCTGCCAGGTTTTACGTGTTAATGGACCTTCACCATATATCACCCGTGTCACTAGATTAGGGCTATTAAGTATCAGTAGTTATGTATACCGTTTCGGTGCGGTTGCTCTTCCTTCTTTGTATAAGCGTTATATCGTTCGCAAAATCGTATTATCTGTACAAAACGCTTGTAACATTGCTGCGGCTTCACCTTCTACTCACTGCCAAAATTCTTCCTAGTTGGAAAAGTTGCCGTAAAAGAAAATACAATGCTGAGGTAACTCTAATGCCCTAACCTCCACCTCTGACACAGCCAGAAGATAAAAGTAATGTTATTCTTGAATAAGTAATACCTAAAACTTTCAATGCCTGTTTTCCTTATGTGTATACTTTAGCATAAGCATATTGTGAACATCATAAAACAGCTATCACGATTTTTAAGTAGTATAAAGTGTAATCTTTTTTTTTTCAACTTTCATATTCACGTTTAAAGTACATACGCTCGGTTATGAACTTGGAGTGAACCAAAATAATCTATAATTCAGATTTGGTTTCATTAGTACCAACAGCAAGGTCAACTCGAGGCACTCCTTCTGTAGATACCACTCTTTCAACACGAGCAGCTGGTCATACAATTATCGGTGTAATCTTGTGTGTTTGGAGTAATCAACATGAAAATTTGTGTTCTTCGAGCGCCCAAAAGAGTAAAGGTTTTAAAGCCCCAATAGAGAAAGGCAACTACTGGCCACTATAGCAATTTAATCAAGAGAACTATGAATGATATGGATATGTATTCTCAGTTTAATAAAGGTTATCTATACAATTAAGGGTAGTTCATCGATCCATAAAAAAAAAACGGCGAATTTAGTCAATCAATTGAACGTAGAGAATACAGATGTGTCTACTCCCTTCTTTATTGTCTGAGATTAATCCAATCGAATAATTCTGGGCAACAGTTGAAGGAAACGTAAGACGTAATTGTTTTGAAGAGGCGGAAGATCTGAAAATTAGAATTGCTGGGGCATGCGATCAAATACTCAGAAAGCATTTTTATGGTTTTGCACAAAATTCTATTAACAAATTTGAAGATCGCTCAAACAAACACTCAGAATAGGCTGTTGGGGTATAATAAAGGTATGCGAGTTAAACAAAGCATGATGTAAATTTGTTTTGCCAGCTGTACACAAATTGGCCAACTAAATTCACGCAAATTGAAATAATAGATGCCCAAAAATATTTGAAAACGCGCAAATTTGTTCTGTGAGCACCATATGCCTTCTTTTTATTTTATTTTTTATTTTAAGCAGTCTTTTGTTCGTCTTTTCCGTAGATGATTTCGTATCGTCTCTTTGTTTCTTCGTCTAAAGTTTGAGCTCTACCTCTGCGTTCGTAATTAACCATATATCTATCTGATTTATAAGCTCCTCCACCCAGACCAAAGCACATGACAATATAAAACTAACAATAAAATTCGTTATTTATGCACTTTTCTTTTTGGTTGATTTTACTTTATTGACTGTCTGAGTTCTACGATACCAAGGCATAAAAGCGTATAATAATCCAGAAGCAAAAAGGCCTACGCCAGACCATTGAGCAATACCAATCCCGAACCCTTTCATAGCATAGTTCGATGCGTTCTCTTGATCTGTACTAGTAACAACTCTCATATGAATAAAATTTTATGTAAGAAAAAAAGAAGTAGCTAACTTGGATGCAGTCTAATCCTATGGCGGCATTCCATACTCCGAATGACGTAGTCACAAATAGCCTTAAAAGAAACACCGAGAAAGCCTGCAAAAATATCGCTGTCAATAAGCAAACGAGATCAGTGGTGTCCAAAGCTTTTGATCTATGATGGGTATCTTGATTTGAAATAAGTTATTTTTACAACTTTTTATTTTACATTTGCTATGTCAAAATCATTTTCATGTTTTCATAATACATGAGCATTGGGTTTTCTCCACTTTTAGTTGTTGTACTCTCAATATCACCATATCGTTCACAGAATTCTCGATGAGTCAACACTTTGACTGATTTATCGTTACCAGCACTTGATCCACGACATACCAAAAGATACATGTCTCTCAACAACTCGAAATTTGTTGGAAAAAAGATATCGAACCAGCCTGGCTGAACCATATAGGTGGAACAAGGAACCATGGTGCCTCTATAACGAGTTTGAACAACTGGGGCATCTACTCCTTCGACTGAATCAGGCAAAGATGAAAAATCAGAAAGTAAAAGCCGGTGCTTTGGGAAATAAGTCTTCAAAGTGTCTAGCAGCATAAAGAGCTTGGTTGGAATGAATTCTGGAGAGGTCATGTTGGGAGCCAAAGGTAAAGATTTCAAAAATTTTAACCAAATCTGATTTGATAGGATGGGTGATCGATATCTCGTTTGGCTTCTGAGTGAAAGGTACTTGCTGATCAGTTGGTCGTTTCCCACAGGCTCGTATACTTCGCTATAGTCACCCTTTGCATCTGTACTGACTACTGCCTGATAGGGCTTTAAGGTGTCAAGATCATATCGAATTAAATCGTGAGCAAAGTTATCCTAATTTACGATTTAGTCTTTTTGGAATTCGTAGACCTGAGCTCACTTTTATGCGGAGAAACTTACAATAACTTCCATGCCTAAAAAGAAACACTGATCGGGTACGAGCGTCTTCCAGTCAAAAATACTCTGATTGACAATCTTTACACATTTATGTTGATTTTTGAGGTCTCTTGTATCTTGTCTTAATGATTGTCGTTCGGCTAATTGTCCAGAAATTTCAATGATGTTGTATTGTGTTCTTTGATAAACCTCGGGTTCATTTTCTTGAATGTAATCTAATACGTTCATCATCAATGTACCATTACCAGCACCCATTTCGTAGATAATCAAATCTTTGTTGGGGAATAAGTTTAGTTTGTATTCTGATACCAAGTATTTTGCAACAGCGTAACCATACCATGGCTATAACAAAAATGTAAACAAATGGTCTTTTTTCTTCTTTTATTACCTTGAAAAGTTCCGTAGGTGTATGCCAAACTTGTCTTGCAACATCATCAACATCGTCTGCCTCGCTTTCCATATCTTTATAAAGCTGACCTAAAATTTTCATGAATTCTAAATGATCGCGCATTCCATTAAAATCAAAATCGGTTTCTGGTGAAAAAATGACAGCTTGCTTTGAAAAATAGCCGTAATTTGGATTATAAAGAGAATCGTCAATGAAATCGCGTACGAGCATTCGAGTACGAGTAGGTGGAGAGGCGCTTTTGGCTGTATCGTAGGCTGTCAGACGGCGATAATACTGTCGAGCTTTATCTTCTTCTGCATCTTCGTGACCGCCAGAAAGGAATGGAGCAAAAATGCCTTGGTAGGTTTTGTCTGACTCAGTATGTTTCCAGCGTACTGTGGTAGAAAATGGCTCTAGGCTTTTGGAAAATCGAGTCAAGCGAGCACTTGCTTGAACTTTTGTCAGTAGAATTTGCCTCAACATGGGGTTTTTACTGGGAAAAGCCTTGAAAAGAAAAATAAATAGCGGGGTTGTAGCTTCAAAAACTGTCACGAGCAAAACCAAGGGGTTAGGCAATCAGATCGTTTATGGAGTGCTACAAAAACCCCTTCGGGCGATATATGACCTTCTTTATTCGTATAGTTTAGAAGTGAGAGTCAGTGTTTTTATTTTTAAATTTGAGGCACTGTAAAGGCGTGTACCACATGATATGAGTTACAGTAGGCCTTTTTAGGGATGATAGCAATAGAAAAAAACAAAATTGATCTACATCTATTATTTTTTGTTTGCTTTTACATAATTAATGTCGAAAAAAGAAAAAATATTCTTGTTGATTATGCAACTATAAGATGAAGAAAATACGATGTGGATTGAAAATTACTAAGCCTTAAAGCATATCGATAGAGTATGTTAGAAATAAACAAGTGATAGCTCTTATATCTCCATGCCCTAAAAACTATAATATCATTTGCAATTAAAAAAAGTAACGAGCCACTGGGTTTACTGCATGACAAACGCATTGGTAGAATCCCGGGTTGTCCAAGGTGATTTCAATGAGGACCAAATGATCGAGCACGTAGCTTTATATTTAGAACATTAGAGAAGCCAAAAAGTTTCACTTATAAAAAAAAATAAGCTAAGCTGATCTGTTTGTTAGATGTGTTTTTTGGCGCGTTTGAGCTGTATAGATAGACACGGGACTTATCCACAGCTTTCTTCTAATCTTTTCAAATGTACTAAACAAGAAATATTGTGATATGGTCTAAAACTTTATCTTGCACAAAAACTTCAAATGACAGAAACGTTATTTTTAGTAAATCATTGACGGGATTAGAATGAGGAAATTCTATTTTCCCATTTGTTAAGCGCAACTAGTTTTTCTTGCCTTTATGCTCAAAGGTAATTCAACTTTCCAATGGAACCACGTAAGTCAGTTTTTAATGTTAACAATTCCTTTTACGAAGAGTTTTTTTTTTATTTACTTTTTGACATGTACTAACCGCTTACATCTTAGAAGTACAAAAGTAAAAAAAGAAAAAAGAAAAGAAAAGAAAAGAAAAAGAAAAAGAAAGAAAGAAAAAAACATACACAAACCTACTTTACACGCTGTCCCCCTTTTTTTGGCATTTCCATCTCACTAACTAGTAAATTTGCTAGATCCTTTTGGAAACATCGAAGCTTAAAAATGCCTGGAAGGTATGTAAAGTTGCGCCACCTTTTCCCTTGCTCATCTCTGGTGAGGAAGAAGTGAAAAAAAAAAAAAAAAAAAAGAAAAAAAGAAAAAAAGAAAAAAAGAAAAAAGAAAAAGAAATGAAAGCTGAAACAGCTTTAGTGTCAGTATCGTTCCAACTAACTCTAGCGGTGACCAAGATACGAAGAACCCAGTGATGAATGGAGCAAAATATACATATAATAGTCTACTAATAGCACGACAGAATACTTCAGCCAACGTTTCTTTTTCTCAACATATACTTAATCAACCTAATCAACAAGAAAAAACTGAACAAAAAACAATAGCGAAAAAGAATCATTCGAGAAATACATCAAAGTCTTTCAATGCGTTTTTGAAAGATACAAATGATGAATGGAGTGATGATATTCAAAGTGTGGCTGCACTAGGTATCAATAAAGAAACCTCACAGGAAATAGAAATACCTGTGCTTGACAGTGTTAAAAAGAAGAAGAAATCAACAAATCCTGATGGTGTAAAGGAATACGTTCAAGAATTATTATTAGGTCAGAAAAGTTAAAAGAGTTAAAAAGTAGTACATACTCATGTTTTTGAGAACAAAGATCCTACATTTTTGTTGAAATGGTTGGATGTAGAGGAAACCAAAGATGCTGTCAGAGTAAAGAAATTCAAAGATGTGCTGTCTGTATCAAACGTCGACTTGGGTATAATGAACATCTTGAGACTATAAACTACGTATTCATCCTGTTTATTTTTGGAAAACAGTTGCATTAAGATCGTTGAGCTGGAGTGGAATACCAGAAGAATTAAGAATGATAGCATGGCAACTCCTACTCGGTTATTTGCCTTGTAATTCAACACGAAGAGAAACAACTTTGGCGAGAAAACGAAAAGAATATTTGGATAGTGTAGCAGTTACTTATTCAAGAGGAACCGCAGGATTGGACCAAACTTTATGGCACCAGATCCATATTGATATACCCAGAACGAGTCCAGGCATTCCTCTTTATCGGAATGAAGTAACACAATTGGTAGGCTACACAAATAACATCATTGCGTTCAACCTTAAATTTACAAAAAAAAAAAAGTGTCTAGAAAGAATTTTATATCAGTGGGCCATCAGACATCCAGCAAGTGGCTACGTTCAAGGGATTAATGACTTGGTGACACCAATATTTGAAGTGTTTTTGTCTGCATATATTGATGAAGATCCCGAACAATATAATATCAGTAAACTGGATAAAGACATATTATCTGTTATTGAAGCAGATAGCTTTTGGTGTCTATCTAAGTTATTAGATGGTATACAGGATAACTATACATTCGCTCAACCTGGTATTCAAAGGCAAATTGTTACATTAAAAGAATTGGTATCTCGTATAGACGGTAAAAAAAAAAAAAAGAAAACAAGAGAGAAATGACCCAAAATTATAGAAGAAGGGCGTGTACTAATTTCTTTTTTTTTTTTTACAGGAAAGCTAGCCCAACACTTACAAGACGAAGGAATAGAATTCATTCAGTTTGCATTCCGTTGGATGAATTGTTTATTGATGAGAGAATTACCTCTACGTAGTACCATACGCATGTGGGACACTTACTTGGCAGAAGGGTCATCTGAGGGATTTTCCGAGTTCCACGTCTACGTTTGCGCAGCATTTTTAGTAAAATGGTCTAATCAATTACTAAAGTTAGATTTTCAAGGTATTATGATCTTCCTTCAGCAATTGCCTACACAAGGGTGGCAAAAAAGGGATGTTGAATTGTTACTGTCTGAGGCATACATGTGGAAGACGTTATTTCATAATGCCCCAAATCACTTAAAATAATCATAACAAATTGTGTAAATAAATAAAAAAAAAAAAAGGCTCTTTAATGCTATTAAGGAGAGTTTCTCCTGTTTCGGGGAAAACAGTAATTTTACAAGTTTCATGGTGTCACAGAAAGGGTTCAATAAGCCCCTAATGTATAGAAAATCAATTTGTTTATTTATTTCTATAATAAAGGTTACTGTTACTGTAATCATAGATGTATAAAAGCGTCGAATCATGTGAAAGATATATAAAATATAAAGGCATACATAAAATCAAATAATACAAAAAAAAATATAATACAATTGTATCCAGTGACGTTTTAAAGTACAAAAATGAGTGGAAGAATGAGTAGTTCTGTTGCATAAGAAAATAAAATGAATGTAAGTCACCATAAATCTGATTTTGTTTTCTTGTTTCGTGTAAAGGAATGATGGGTATTGTGTTTACTTAACCAAAAGTACTAACGATATTTGCCAAGTTTATAAGACTTGAAAGTGATTTTTCGGAGGGCTTTGTTTTCCATTGGGGTGGTTGCAAAGAAGTAAGATTTTTTGAATCTACATGCTGATGATGATGAAGATGAGGATAGTTCAAGTGCTGTGGGTGAGAAGCAGATGGATGTAAATGAATAGTGGGAGGTGGAAGGATATAATTGAACTGGGGAGATGCATAAGGTGAGGGAGTAAGTGATGAGGCGGAGGAACAAGTCGATGAGGTTGACAAAGCTCTTCTAGGACGAACACTGGGTCTCTCATGTTGGCTTACATCAAAGATGGGGTAAGGAAGACTGGGCATAGTGATGGACCTACGCGGTCTCGTAGCAGGCTTGGATAATTTCTGCTCCTCCTGAGAATGACAATAGGTAGGAAAGGGGGCTTTCTGAACAACTTTTTTCAATTGTTGCTGCTGGCGACGCTCCTTTTGGGAAAGATGTGTGCGATAATGCTGCATCATATTGTCTTGACGAGAGAATCGACTAGGACAGCCAGGATGGAGGCAATGGAAATTCTTTTCGCCTGTGTGAATTCGATTGTGACGCGCAAGGTGACCACTATAAGATTTATAAGTTCTATTGCCACCTATATTTAAATTTTAACTATACCTAGTAGTAAAGCTTTTGTTGCATCCAGGTTCATCACAATGATATTTTCTTTTGGATGTAATAGAAGAGTTTAACGAAGACTCCAATGGATTGATTCTGAATGCGGAAAGACTTGGTGCTATTGTGCTTTCGTTTAAAAGATTGACATGTCTTCCTGAAGCATTTTTGATCGACAAAACTAAATCGCTGTTACACATATGTTATAAAATAAAATGATGATAGAAATAATGAAAAAGAAAAAGAAAATAAGAGAAACAGTACACAAAGTGAGGAGTATTTATACTTTTTTTTTTATAGCTATAGACTTCAGGGGATAAAAGAAAGCGCACTGATTTAAAACAACGTGGAACACAGTCCCTCCTTCTTTCCATCTCCCCTCTGATGCGAAATCGCCCTGCATTACTATAACAGAAAAGTGAACAACGTGTTGATAAAACAGACTTGTTCGTACCTTTTATATAAACTCTAAACTCTTTCAACACCAATTTCTCTGCTCATATAGCTACAAAATGTTTTGATTTTTTTTTATTGACTGATCTTTTAGATTTGCTCAATACAACAGAGAAAAGAAGGGATCAGCCTCTTTCTTTGTTAATTATAAGGCGTAATTTAACTGTATATATCAGATTTGCCACAATAAAATTACATCAAATAAACTTGCCAAAAACTAGATTATTGCTGGTGAAGAACTCAAACAGGCAAAACTACAATTACTTGAAAGTTTAAAAATATACAAGAGCTTTTTCATTTTAGTAATTGAAAATGAAACCAGTACTTTAGATCTCTTTCTATAACTCCTTCTTTTTGAATATAAATAAAAAGAGTCAAGGATTTTTAAAATATATATTATATTATCCAAAAAGGTATGTAATTTATATGTTTCATTTGACACAATGCTGTGAAAAGGGAACCGAAGCATTGTTGCAGACCATGCAATAATTAAACTCCCTTTTGTACCACCCATAGATAGTCATCAAGCTCAAAACAATAAATATGACAATTAGAAATTTCATTCGTTTTATCAAAATAAGAGCGTATAATAGATGAAAATCAATGGATTAATCACTATTTAGCCTTCAACTTCATGAATTATTGTCATTTCAGCACAACTCCTTTTAATATCGCCACGTTTTTGGAAACTTCTCCTTAAGTAGAATAATAATAGTAACACAAAAAGAAGGAAACCGATTATAAGGGTAGCTCTATACAAATGCGCACAAACCATTGTTTCGATAACAGGGACCTATAGATATTCTATTGGTTACCCATGTTTTTTTTTCTGTATTTAAAGTCATAAAGAGGATCAGGTTGTGGCAATTCCGCCTTGTGGCTACAAAAAATCTAGCAAAACAGTTCACATCTTTTCTAAAAGTTTGGGGTAAAAAAGATTATACCACTAAATAATAGATCTGCAAAAAAACCTAGACCTTTCTATATGACCTCTCCTTATTTTATAATTCAACTCGTTACAGCGAAAAAAAAAAAAAGTTAATGTTGTGTTTCTGTGTACCTGTAACTTAGTTTTCTTGGTTCTTTTTGATTTTAATATAGCCTTGAGAATGAACTGATTATTTTTTGTGTATTCAGTATATTTCAATGCAGTATGTGCATAAACGGCATAGCGTTACAAATTTCTATAGTGCGATTTTGGGTTTCTTAACAACAGACAAAAATAGCTGAATTCATGCACTTTGTCGTCACCTGCCCTTAACCAGTTTGAGTGAAATAGTTAATTTAGGCAAACTTACATAAACGTACATATAAAGTGCTTATTTATAAACACTGTAAGTGAGCTAGTTTTGAAATACATACATAACCTAGTTTTCTTAAAAAAAATGGCACCACATTTTTCTCCTATTTACTTTATGGTGAATGTAAAGTTCGGATTGCTTATTCCTTGAATATAAGCGTTTTTGAGAATTGTTTTGTATTAAGATACAGTAATTGACATATCGAAACGCCAAGTTAACCTGGTATTGGGAAGAAAAAAGAAATAGTTAATGATTTAAACACAAATAAAACTATCAATTAATCTATCTACGGAATAAGGTGTCACATTAGCACTTTCAGAAAAAAGTAAGACCATATGGCTCTGTGATTTACACTCTGTTGACGTACTCTTTAACTGATTTTCTTGTGATATAATAACATTTCGCAGCAAAACAGGATCATTACAGAATGGGCACAATGTTATGAATCCCTTAATTTGATAATC
Organism: Rhizopus stolonifer B9770; assembly: GCA_000697035.1. Classification (NCBI taxonomy): domain Eukaryota; kingdom Fungi; phylum Mucoromycota; class Mucoromycetes; order Mucorales; family Rhizopodaceae; genus Rhizopus; species Rhizopus stolonifer. Next base: position 13,003 of record JNDS01003446.1, read on the forward strand.
ATTAGCATTCTTTAGTCATTTAAACTCAAAGGTAACACCACTAATTCATAAGTTCAATATCCATTTTTTTTTTTTTTTTATTTTAAAACATTGATATGAGCAGGTATTATCGGGAGAACCTGATTCTATTGTGTAGTGTTAGGCAAGATTTTATTGAAAAATGGTAATTGACACCTTTTGAGATAAGAACGTATCATCTTATTACTTTTTTCGCTCTTGTACTGGTAATATGATATTGAAGCCTGTTTAACTACAAGACTTTACACTTCTTTTGGCTTTGCATTTCTGAAATATTCCAATTTCCAAGAAAAATCATACCAAACTAAATTCATCTTTGAAAATGGATCTACAATTTAAGAGCATATCGAAACCACTTTTATTAAATGAACACTGACATGTCCTTCTTAAGGCGTTTTTTCTCCTTTTCTCACCAGAAAATGAGTGGGTCCATTTTTGGAAAATAACACTTCATAGAGATCTACCCAAGGGATCGAATCATTTGATCACTGTCCCCTTCTTTTTCCACGTATTCTCCATAAATTTTCTAACTCCATCTCTTTGTAACAGAACGTCAAAAAAAAAGGGGGGGGGGAGGCTGGTTGTCAATTTGAGGATGAGCCTTTAAAGAAATTCGGTTTTTATAGTAGCATCATAAACTTTCATGCAGTATCAGGCGATGATATCAATAAGGATGCTGAGCTCCTGCAGTTGAAGACCGCAAAAGGAGTAACTTTAATCATTCGAAAAGCCTGACATATTGTGAAACAATTTGAATGTAATTTAATTTATTGCGTAAAATGATGGTGGCAAAAAAAAAAACGGACTGTACGACTAAATCAAAAGATCTTGTCCTGTAAAAGTTTCTCGTGTGTTCTTTGCATATTTCGGGAATAATGATTTGGTAGCTTGATTTGGTACTGGTGGAGGTCGTGTTGACTTTACATTTGGTTTGTCATCATGAATTGGTATATAATTAGATTCTACAGCTGCTTCAATTGTGCCACTGTAGTTTTCATCGCCGAAAGGGCTGCATATGTTTGAAATAATAGGATAAAACGGGTTGTTTTTCGATGGTAGCTCTTGCTTTTTCAAAGAAGGTGATTGATAGACAAATTTCTGTGTAAGTAATAATGAACCACTTGCATTATTCAGCTCGTGAAGCGAAAGTGATGACCTTGAAGAATGAAGTTGTCCTTGTGTATCGGCAGGCTGCAAATAGCTTGCAGCATTACCTGCAGATTTTGAGCGAGAATGCGAATGATCACTTTTATGGGTTGATGTAGAAGGCTCATGAAACAATGGTGGCGCACTTGGAGTAGCCTTCCAGACATCATCAGCGCTGGGTGTGTAAAAGCAATTCAGCGTGGTATCTGGCCGAGTTTGTGCTTTAGGCGTTGCGTTGTATGAGGCAAATGGTCCTCCGTATGAGCGTCTGTTGTTGCTCGTTATTTGTTGTTGATAGTTTTGCCACCATGGACTCTTTTCAGACGACTCTTTACTGTCTAATGAAGCTATATCAGACTTTATTAATGCATCAATAGCGTTGGCGTGGAATTGAGGCAAAGGGGCTAGATCATAAATATTCAGCTCAGTCTTTTCATCTACCGCATAATTCATTTTACCTCCCAAATAGACCAGAGCTTTACTGATTTTTCTACCGTTTTGAGCATGTGCTATTAATCTCAACATTGCAAAGAATTGTAGTTGATTAAGGCCATCTCCAGCTGTTTCAAACAAAGCCAAGATCTACGTGATCTTTAGTAAAGCATCTAAATGAGAAAAATTATTTTGTTTTGTTTTGTTTTACTTTCTCAAGCTTAGCATCTTCCAAAGTGCACCCACTCAAAAACTTCAGGACAGTCTGATTGCTTATTCTGTCATGACTAAAAGGATCGAGATCTTTCCAGCAGGATTGGAAGAAAGGTCTCTCCATCTCTGACAATTCGGAAAGACTAATGGCTGGTGGAGCATTATGTTGTTCCAAAGGTGCATCGAAAGAAGGGACGGCCGAAGAGTGTCTCTTTATAAACTGGTGTGGTCTCCTTTCCTCTGTCAATTTTTGCGAACGTTGAAATACGTTTTTCAGTTTATTCATTGTGTTTTAAAAAAATGGGCTGTGTTTTGCAAATAATTAAAAAAGTGGTTTTTATGCCAAAAAAAGTAAAGAGCTTAATGTTACCCAATGAATTAGGCTTATATCATTAAAAGTGATTACCACTGAAGAATGATTAAAAATTCAAATCTTATAAATCGATGAGTTTTCAAGCCAGAACTCACTCTTTTCAATGTAACTTACTAACCATTAGTCCTTTTAGAAAAGCTAAAAAAAAAAAATTGTGCACAGAATACAGCGAGTGTTCTAGGCCATTTTCTGAACTAGAAAATTCCGTTATTTGCAGTGTCTGTCCTTCTGCTTCTTACATAGACATAATCTTTCACCGATGTCAAATGCTCATAATGAACCTTACGTTAGCATGTTAACACAAAAAATGTGCGAGGATTCTTATTCCTTATGTGTTTTTTCTTCTTCCTTTAGTATTCTTGCGGCGTTTCTGTAAATTTTTAATGTACCCTTGGCTGATTTTTCCTTCTTATCATGTCTCAAGTCTCCCACGAACTCAACAACAGTCGAAGACGCCTTATCAGTGCTATATATGTTTATCATAATCCTATCCCATTTCCGTTGCTGGCTTCGATTTCAATCTTACGAGCACGTGTTGATAATGTATAAACAGCCTTAATGCTATACGTATCATCTAAACTCAACACGGTTACTGTATGATAAAAAACAGGTTTTAGAGCATCAATATTGCACCATTAATAGTACCTTTTTTGTTAACCGCGCTTCCTTGTGATTGGGTCTATATAGAAGCACATCAAATCAATACTGTGTTAAATGATTTTATCGACATATCGTAAAAATCACACACTTTAAATAATTACCACTTTCTTGCCACGAATTTACTAATCGTAAATCGTAGCGCTTTCTTGGGCAATAGTCTTTTGGAATTATGACAGACCTTCTGATTATCTCACAAAGACTCTTTTGGTCTACTTTCTCACACAATGTGTCAAGCAGAGTCTTTCAGAAAGGCTCCTCAAAGTCTCACCCAACTTTATAAATATTTCAACTCTAAGAGGTACATTTAGTTTTGCGCTTTTCAACTCGATATTATCCAATTCATCCAGACTTAAAGGCAAAAACAAGTGTTAACTCAAATGTTCTATTTTCAATTGACTAGACAAAGAAATTGCTTCTTTAAGTTTCGCATTTCTCTCCTCCACTTTTGATCTTTCTGATTTTTCAACTTTTTGTAGTATTACCCTTTGTCTCTTATTTGTAAGACCTACACTTTCAACTATCTCTGAGAAAATGGTTTCCATTATTTCTGCAATATTTCTAACGACTTTGTTTGTCGTTTCTCTCTTCTTTCCCTTTGCTTTTGGTTCTTCCCTATTATCCAAAGATTCCTTATATGCCCTTCCAAAAATCGATTTACGATTATTCTGTTGCTTATATATATAATTACAATCTTATAAGAATTACAACAAAATCTTGGGAGCCAGAAAATATTGTCATGTAACGACGTTTTGAAGTAGACAATTACAAAGTCTTACTGGTTTCCTTAATGACGACTAACAGTTAACTTGTACTTAAAGAAAACTTAGCTCTGAATGTTCCTCGGATTGACAACGATGTAGTGGTCTAGGCGTAAAATTGGTTATGTTATTCTTCAAAAGAAATTCTACAAGCTTTTTGTCGATCTTTTACTCATTTGATCTCATAATCAAATCTGACCGAAAAAAAAACCAGTACAGGGCTTCTCATATACATATTTCTAGTTTGATATCAAAAGAAGTGTACTACGCAAGATTGGACATCTCTTTTTCTGTGCTTTTTTTTTTTTTTTTTAGAAATATGTCTACCTGTTTCAAAATTAAAAACAAAACATTGGCCTATATAGTTATATGCATACTCATCTTATTGTGTGCGAGCTGGTTTTTTGTTGTGCTCGAGCTCTGTTATGCGCGAATTTAGGGCTCTTTATTCGTCAATGAAAATTACACGAAAATATTTTCTAGCCTCCGAATTTTTTGATGTGCGGGTAGTATATCTTTTTTTTTCATCAAATATTTGTACATAACATATAGAAACAAGTGTGTTCTTAAGATTACCGTGTAATTTTTATAATATTATACATGAAGAGCAGTGTGTTTCTTTGAAAATAGAGATATTTTGTAAAGAAGTTACACACATATTGTCTAGTGTTTTGTTAAAGATAAATACAAAAAAAAAAAAAAAAAAAAAAAATTATGTGCAAAAAATTTTAGGGCACTTTAGTATTCGATACTTGAAAAAAAAAAAAAAAAATGATGTTCCCAAACACCCATAGATTTCCTTCTGAATGCGATTACTTTGAACATCCTTACTTATAAATCACAGCAATCAGAGAGAAATGATATAAGCACTAGTTTGACTTTAAAAGCGTATAGTGCAAGCTTCGGAAAGAAGACAATCTATCCTTTATTAAATCAAAGTACAATACCTTTCAACAATATCTCCAATACAACTCAGCTTGTTCAGTACTACGAGTGAGTATTCCTTCTTTTGTCGGAGCCTATGTGGAGGAAAAGCGATCCCTTCTATTTCTATCATATATCACGGTCGTCGTAAAGACATATAATCACTGACATATAGAAAGACCGTTTGTTCTTCGTTTTCAAATCTGTTGTGCTCCACCTTCAAAAATCAGCTTGTTTTACAACGCTTTTTTTTTTAAAAAAAAAAGAGTTCTTTATAATCTATTGTCAAGACCAGAAAGAAAGATATTTTATATTTGATATGGATAGCAAAATAACATTTGTACCGTATACTATATATATATATATATATATATATATATGTTACCGGTCTTCATTTTTTTTCTTGTTCTATTTTATTTTGGAACGACATCACATGCTATTATTGATTTTTTTTAATTATTATTTCAATGTTGATCTTTTGATGGTAATATCTAGGTTCACATCCATTAATTGACATTATTGATTTTTACTATATATGGTATAAAAAGCCTTCTTCCAATTGCAACAAAGTTCGCCTTAGCTTATTATTAATGTTTTAATCTTATAAAATGTCTAAACGGCATTTACAAAAAAAAAGCCATATTTTCGCTTACTTTTAAAGCATCAGCTTCTTTTGGATTTGTGCTACAATGAAAAGTCCGACCGGTTCCTGAAAGACAAGAGTATACTTGTAAGACAATTTTTGGTATAAAACAGATATATATATAGCTTGACAAAAAAAATTTACAGATCAATTTATCACTAATTGAATTTTGAAGCTAAAGACAGATAAATCTCACGACTTATTTTCAAGAAAAAAAAGTGTAGCTTGTGCTTGAAAAAGAAACGGCGCCGATTGAATTAGACAATTTCACTTACACATTGATCTACATGTAAATGGTTATGTTTGAACTCTTTAAATATAAAATGTGTATAAGCATAATTATTTTGGTTTATCAGCTTTATTTTAGATAAAAAAATTATTTTTTATATAGCATTTTTGCAACGCTCACAAATAGAACCGGTTTGTTTGTTTGTCCGTTTTGAATAGGGTGGGCTATTAAATTTTCTTAAAAAAAAAAAAGAATTGTATTTTTATTTCATGCATTAATAAAATTAAGTCGTGACGTATAATATCGAATGTAATTGATTGCTTTGTTTTTATTTTATATTTTTAGTATTTTTTTTTTTAAAAAAAAAAATTGTGGCATTGATTAACGAATAGCAATCCAACAGAATTAATACAAAAATGGGTATCCTCATTACAATCATATATACAGTTGCACTAAAAACAAACTTAATATAATGAAACAACAAACACGTTATTATGACATATCAGCATTTAATTGTAATTAAAAGACTGCTGATACAGGCAACATCACAAAATTGATCCTCGTATAATTGCATTTAGTGTTTCTAATTCTTTGATGTTTTTTCTTTTAAAAACGCGTCAATGTGTATGTTTATATATATTCAAAAAAAAAAAAAAAAAAAAAAATTTTGAT
>JNDS01003448.1:0-12708 GCA_000697035.1 Rhizopus stolonifer B9770
AAAAAAAAAAAAAAAAAAAAAAAAGGAAATATCAAAAAAGAAGACATTTCTTCTATTTCTAATCAGGAATGATGCAATGTCTTTAGTGACTAAACTTACTTTTTTTTTTTTCAAAATAATAAACTTTTGATAAGCTGTCGATTAGTTTTAAGGCTGTATCTGCCTGTTTTATTATTATTTTCACACGCACAAGCCAAATTGGGTTATTTATATTTATCAAGATGCATATCGATATTCTTCAAGCATAAATATCGAAAGTTGTTAATTCCATTATTAAAAACAAACGAAGAAACATAATTGTTATTTAAGATGATCAAGACAAACATTTATTCTAATAAGGGGTTGCATTCAATATATAAAAGAAGACAGTTGTGAAAAAAAAAAAAAAAAAGGCCATTTGGAATTACTTTTTCTACTCGTTATTTACGTAATTACAATTACATTTAGATTAATCTTTCTAGCCAACATTGGGAAGCTTCCCCTTCCCTTCCCCCCCCCCCTTTTTTTTTATATATATTTTCTGTAGAGCGTACAGCGGTATATCAATTAATATATTTGTAGATAAAAGTTTCGTTTATTGGAGTCTAAAGATATATAGATCACTGTTTTTTTTTAAAAACGAAGGATCAAGTTTCACGAACTTTTTTTTAAAGTACCGTGACTTTGTATAAACATTCTCCCTTATTTTTTATCACATTTTTTTTCTTTTTTTTCCTTTTTTCTTTCTTTCTTTCTTTCTTTCTTTCCCTTTTTTTTTATTTTATTCACAACCTTCTTTTTATATAAATATTATCCCGCCTTTTGTTTTTTTTATAAAAAAAACTTAAATTAATATGCCAAAGAAAAGAGCACCTATTTCCAGCAGGTTACGTAGCCGAAACAGAAGCAGTTTAAAATCGATTTTCATATCCAAACGTAAAACTTTTTTTTTTTTTTTAAAAAAAAAGGAAACATAAAAAGAAGTGCGTTATTTACTAAAACGTTACAATAGGAACTTTTGACAAAGAACAATACAGTGTAAAAACAGGTATATATATTATAAATTCCGACAGAAGCCAATACTCATTTTTTTTAAAATGCATTAGCCACCGAAAGCTCCTTTTCACCAAGACGCGATAATAACATTTACCTTGAAGAGTTACAATCTCAACTTTCTTTTGCCAGAGGAACAGAAAAGGAAAAGGAAAGAGTGTTGAAGGACGAGAATGATCGAATGACACATTCTTTTGGTAGGCTTCAGGCACGTTCATCTAATTTTTATCGATTGAATGTGGCTCCTCCTGTATTTTCCAAACGCATGCACCATCTTCAACCTCTAACGTTGTCACCTCCAATTCTTCCCTCTTTCGTCATTGCTAAGCGTCACTCAAAACCGAAAAAAATGACACAAAAATTTCGTCCGACTACTACTACTACTACTACTACTACTACTACGCCTCCACCGCCACCATCCATATCTAAACCGTCACCCATCTTTAAACCATCGCCTCCACCCAAATCTATCTCTAGCCAAGATTTAATCATGATACCTGCTTCAGATACACCAAAGCTGGCTGACACCGAAACGGCATCTAAAACCCCAAAAAAAAAGCTTTCAAGAAGAAAACGAGAATTGAATCGATTGAAATTTGAAGGAATTGAAGATATCCCACCACCTGATACACCCAGAGCCTGTCGAAGAAACCCTCGTCCGACACCAGAACCAAAAAAGGAAAAAAAGGCACCAAAAAGAATGCGATTGGATAGTCCTGGACCAGTAAAAAAGACAAAACCAGCTTGGCGACCTCGAAGAAGAATAATAGTGGAAAGTGAATCAAGTAGTTCCGAAGAATTTGATCATTCGGATAGCTCAAGTACAGCCAGCTTCTCTTCATCTGAGGAGGAGAAGAAGAAGGAGGAGGAAGAGGAGGATGAAATTGCTTCCTACGGTTCTTCATCTGATTCAAGTGAACCTAAAAATATATTCTCTGCTACTAAAAAGAAGCCATCACGTTCAAAAGTAACTGTGTATGATTATTCAACTGATTCTTTGTCTGATTCTTCGTCTGGTTATTCAAGTGGTTCTTCGATAGATGAATCATTTTCTATCACTAAAAAGAAGTCTCCACGTCGTTCGAAATCAGTCTTTACCAAGGTGAGTAAAATAAAAAAAATAAAAAAAAAAGAAAAAAAAAACATTTTTTAATCAATCTTATCAAGGATACCCCAAAATTTAAAAAAACAGCAACTAACCACAAATCAAATTCCGAAAAAAAAACCAAAAATCGCGGTAAAATGGGACTGAAAGAAGAAATTTCGAAAAAGCCCAAGAAAGTCTCCACAAAAGAACCTACAAAAGAACCTACAAAAGAGCCTTCAAAAGAGCCCAAGAAAGAACCTATGACTGAAACTATGATTGAACCTACAACAGAACCCACTAAAGAACCTACTAAAGAACCTGTGAAAGAACCTGCGAAAGAACTCAGTGAAGAACCTGCGAAAGAACTCAGTGAAGAACCTGCGAAAGAACCTGCGAAAGAACCTGCGAAAGAACCTGCGAAAGAACCTGCGAAAGAACCTGCGAAAGAACCTGCGAAAGAACCTGCGAAAGAACCTGCGAGAGAACCTGCGAGAGAACCTGCGAGAGAACTTGTTAAAAATATCATCAAAAAAGTGACTCTTTCCTTTTCTTCTAAAAAGGATTCATAGATGAAACATTAAAATCTACTATTATCACTTTCTTGATTTACACTTTTCTAATGTATATCCAAACACGGATAATCTCCTTACAGTAACCCTATATATATATATATATATATATATGTGTGTGTGTGTGTGTGTGTGTGTGTGTGTGTGTATGTTCTGATACAAAAACAATAATAGAAAAATTCCCTTGCTATATATCATACACGCCGCATTTATTTACCATTCAAGAATGAAATCTTTACAAATGAAGATATAACTTTTTTTTTTTTGGAATTAAAAAGTCTAATGGTGAACTCATTATAAATTTCAATATGTTGCATTATACTTTAACTTGGTTCGTGTTTTAATATGTATGTAAAAAAAAAATATTATAGAAATCCACTTTGTATATATAAATATGGTATATTACATGACTATTTTTATTTTATTTTACAAATCTTTATACAAAGAAATACATTTTTTTTTCTTAATTCGATCTAGCAGATTCCTCTACACCAAAATTCTGAGGCTTAACCACGCCACCAAAAGGATTTTGTACAGTTGAAGTAATTCTTTGAGCCGGCAATTCATAACGAATATCCAATTCGGTCAAAGTAGACTTGAGAGCGAGCATAAACTGAGTCTTTCGTTGAAATCGCTTACCGAGTTCGACCCAGTTTCCTTTATGAGGCAACCAAGCAGTCAAGATGATCTGATTCATATCCAAAATCTGTGTGATTCTCAAATCAAAACCTGAGCCAAAATCGCGAGACTGAGACTGAACCCATTCCGCCAGCTTTTCACGCAGTAACAAGATGGTCGCGTTTTCGGTCCGAAAGTCAATATTGAACGTCAGGGTCTCGCCCATACCTTCCGAGCGTCGCACGTTGGAGATGATCTTGGTCTGAAGCACGGTGGTAGGTGCGTACATGCGTGTACCGTCAGCACCAACAAAGACGGTGCCCAAGATACCAATGTTGTCCACCGTCATATAGGTGCCGTCGATCAACACCAGATCGCCCGAGTCGTAAGGGTGAGTGATGAATTGAAAGACGATACCCTGGCAGAGTGCCTCACAGGACGCACCAAAGATAAAGGTACAGGCAGCCAGCAGAGTACCAAAGGGGATCAGTGCCGACCAAAAATCAACATTAAACACCGAGAGAGAGATCAGAGTGGTGACCAGACAGGTGATGGCCAAAAGAGTGGTATCAATCTTGCCCAGGGCTTGGCTGGTATCACGAATGGCCTGGGCTAGCCCCTTTCTTTCCCGATAGATTTGTACGACCGTGTCACGAAACTCACGTCTGGTCAGATTTCCGTTGCCGTCTTTATCAAACACATCAAACGCTTCTTTGGCTTCTTCGCGTTCTTTAAAGTAAGGACGGAAATGATGGATTTCTAACTTGAGCTTGGTGTCTTCTTCGTGGAATTGACCATCTGTGTGGGCCAGGGCGTGGTAGAGTTTTTTGGCTACTTTCTTGGCATAGTCGTCTGAATTGATATCCAACTTGTTCTTTTCCATGCGGCCAGAGACATTGCTAGTGGGCTTGTCTGCCATGATCATGTGTGAAAGGTTCTTTTTAAAGACATCAAAGGAGGATGGGTGTTGAGTAGAGGCGTCACTGAGTGTCACAGGTCTCTTGGGTACTTCTTCTAATGATTGTGGTGATTTACGATTTCGAATTCGATTGTTACGATTGGCAAGAGCTGGTCCGGATTGAGGACGATGCTTCTTTTCGGATTTACTAAGCGTATCGAGAACTAAAAAAAAAAAAAAAAAAAAAATTGTGAGTTTATAAAGATTAATTTATAAAAAAAAAAAAAAAATTACTTTTCAAACTCTTTTTGTTTTCTACAAGTCGATCTTTAAAGGCACTACGATGAAATCTGACAGCTAAAATAATAAATAAAAATTAAATAAAATCCTAATTAATTTCTTTTGCTTACCAATGATCTGGATCACAGTTTTCTGACCAAACAATAAACCGGCAGCAGCCAATAAGCAAGCGAAAACCTTGGTAATGACAGCCGAATATGCATGGAGTTTAATTGACTTAAAAATAAATCAAAAGTCAGCACATATTTTCAAACAAAAAAAAAAAAAAAAAAAAAAAAAACTCTTACGGGAAAAGGATAATTAATTAAAAACACCCAGGATCCAATATTCCAAGCAGCCAACAAGACAAGACACCAAAAGTGTTTGAGACTCAAGTAATACTCCATATAAGACTTTGCCTTTTCTGACCTACGACCCCTAAATATCTTTATCCAAAGAGACACAATGGAAGGAACAGCGTCTAAAGCAAATGTGGTCACCCAGAATATATGCCACATAAAAGCAGCCCAATACATCCAACATTGCACATTACTTCTAATATTTTTAAAATCCGGATTTTGTTGTTCGGCTTCAGTTGGTTTGGGTAAAGTAAAATAAATGACAATGGCCACGATGATAAACATACAAGATCCCAGGATGGCAATAATGATTCGTTTGAGGAGTGGTGATAGATAATGCCAGCAACATGGATTATTCATTGCTGCTTGGAATCTTTCTCGCGCTGTCTTTCGACGCTTTGGTTTGACATGATCTGGATCATCATTCCAATCAAACTCGCGATCGCTGTCTTCTTCTTCTTCTATTGCTGCTGCTGCTGCTGCTGGTAGCGTGCCTTCCTTTTGATCTTCAAAAGGGTTATCAACAATCGTCTTGGTGGACCATGATTCAGGTCGTGTTTCTTGTGAATAGAAAAAAGGATCTTCTTGTTGCATTTCAATTGCAAATGACAAGTCTTCTTTGGATGATTTTCTGCTGAGGTGGGTTGCAGAAGGAGGTGGTACCAAAGGCACGGTGTCTGTTACAATTTTTTTTTTTTGTTAAACGTAAATCCTTAAAAAAAAATTATAAACACACAAACCTAAATTGAGTTTTGATTCCTCTTCTTCTGGAGATGAAATTCGAACGGATTTTGTCATTTATAAAGAAAGAGTTTGAATAAAAAAAGAGAGAGAAGTGAACCAAAAAAAAAAAAAGCAAGTCTTTATAAAGAGTGACTGGGGAACAATGATGCGGTTCTAGAATTTAATTGGCAAAAAGCATTGATTCGTTATGTCTCAAATGTTTCTACTAATTACCAAAGAGAAAATCTCCACAATCGTAAAGGGCTAGATTAAGGTCCTTTTGTTTATATAATCTGTCGCGGAAATCAATATTTGAAGTTTCTTAAGAAACGCGTTCTCCTCCCCCTCCTCCTCCTTCTCACCCCCAAGAAAAAAAAAAAAAAAAAAAAGGAAAATAGTAATAACCACGTGTTTACTATAAAATGTTAACAATGATTGATCACCAAGAGTAATAGTTTTTTTTTTTTTCTCTTTTTTTTTTTTTTTTTTTTAAAATTAGAAAATCATATTTTCTCTCTATTTTTTATTTTTATTTTTGTCGGCGATAGATCAAAGATGTTCAGGCACCAATGATAATTAAACATGTCCAATTAGACCCTAAAAAATAGAATATTCCAGGTCTCAAGATAGGGTTAAAAGAGTGTAACCAAAGGGCCTGGTCTCCCGGACTTCTTTTTAATGTAAATGTGTATGTATGTGTGTGTGTGTGTGTGTGTGTATGTGAAAGTGTAGCTCAACAAAAAAAAAATTTTTCTTTTTCTTTTTTCTATTTTTTTTTTTTTTTTTATATATACATTTTATTTTGTGCTGGTACACACTCAATATGGAAACAAACACAAGAAAGAAAAGAACCCATTTATCCACTCAACAAGTGTCTATACTTGAAGCTTCATTTACAGAAAACTCACACCCAGATTCTTCCATAAGAAACCAGTTAGCGAATGAACTTTCTATAAGTGGAAGAACCGTTCAAATCTGGTTTCAAAACAAAAGAGCCAAAGAAAAGAAAGTCAAGATACGTTCGAGTAAACCTACGACGTTTCGTTCAATGATGACACCCGAACGATTTGAACCCATCATGACTCGTCCTCGGTCTATATCTAAACCTGAACCTAAGACTTTTCAACTGGTGAATATTCAACAGAGAGCTTTATCCGAAGGTTTAGGCCAAGGTAAATATATATATATATATATATACAATATGAAATAAGCACTTAAATTCATATTTTTTTTTTTCTTTTCTTTTTTTTTTTTTCTTCCTAAAAATAGTCTCAACTCTTGGCTCACTCGCTGAGGTCATTCAACTGCGACCCAATTCACTCCGCATCGGCACCTGGACAAGATTTAGCTCTGAAGCCGCCGGGATGCTCGAATGGGACCTATCTTGTGACTTTATCATGGCCGAACGAGCCTTTTGTTGGAAGGTGCGAGTAGAAAAGAGTGAATTCAAAATAAAGATTGAACTCGACCAAGTCCAGTCCATTCAACTACAGCCCACCGGACAGCTCGATATCTCTGTTTGTTCACTTTCCTTTAGTATGTTGATTGACCAAGAATGGCTTCCCTGTGCTGATTTTACAGAGGGTCAACAAGCTTCGATCAGTGCCTTACATACTCTCGAGGGTGATTATGAGCTGTTGAAACATGCTTTGCTGGATATCATGATTCTCGCACCCGAACTCTCTGCAAAGATCATCAACCCATTAGATTATCGAGACTATTCTGTCTCTCCTTCTGCTACACCTGAACCCTTCATGATCCAATATGCTATGGATTCAAAATCAGATCTGATGCTTCAAGCTCCCTTTCCCTTATCCCCCATTGACTCCAATTACAATAGTCTTTACAATGCATATATTATATAAAGAGAGCTGTGCTCATACTTTTTTTTTTTTTTATGTATTTATGTATTTATGTATATATATATATATTTATTTAGTTTTTTAACATGAGTCCAAATTGAAGACCGGCCACAGCCAAACAACCAATCTTGATTGTGTCCAAAGTGATATAACCACGATGTCCCTTTAAAAAGAAATTATCCCTTTCCCAAAGCTGCTGGGTGGTCACCTGACCTTGACTGACCTGTATCGCGCGCTTGTTTAATCTTGGCAAGAAATAAAGGGATTGAATGACGGTGATGGCCACAGGAGCGATAGCTGCAGCCTTTAAAGTACAGTCCACAAAGCCATTGTGTTGACTGATACGACCATGCCAGTTCAAAAAGAGATCCAGACTGACCAGACTGACCGTGGCTTCGACCTTGTTGATCCAGTTGAATCGGTGGCGGCCAACATCTAGCTTTTGCCATTCATCCAGACTGGGCACGTTGGCTAACAAGGGGGTTTCGATATAACTCATGTTGAGAGTGGTCGCGAACCAGATTGCATTGAGCAAAGTAAGGCCTAGTGTGAGTTCACGTAAAGAGGATTTGTTAACCACCGTCTTGTGAAGGATGAGTTGAATGGCCGCAGATGGAAGAACTACTTTGGCTGTGGACCATGGATCAAGTAAGAATTTTGATACTTTGGATTGAATTTTAGGAGCAGTGGAAGTAGAAGTGGTAATTTGTGTTATAGCCATAGTTTTGATATATAATTTGATATGAAAAAATAATAATAATAATAAAAAAAAAAAAAAAAAAAAAAAAAAAAAAAAAAAAAAAAAGAGAGTCTTTATAAAAAGAAAATTAAAACCCTTCAACATGATGTATTTGTGTCATCATCACACTGGTAAAGCGAGTTATGCGGAGATTGCAAACTGTCTGTAATGAATATGCAAAGTCTCTTTTAAAAAAAGTATTTTTTTTTTTTTTTATTGATTAAAACAAAATCAGTATTGAGCTCAGAATGATGCCATTTATAAAATGGTAAAGCAGTAAGATAATCAGTGCTATTCTTATTGAGAGGCTTATTCAGTGTGAACCCATGGAAAAAAAAAAAAAAAAAAAAAAAAAAAAAGTCGTCAGTGGTTTGTGTAATGTTGGGTATTTTATTTCTTATTATGATAACCAGGTGTTTCAGCATAAGCTAAACCTGCTTTAATAAAAGCTGAGAAACCAGTATAAATGGCTTCTGTCACCAGTTGATGAATTTCAAACTGACGATCCATTTCCACTGCTTTACTGATACCAAAAGTAGCTAAATCCCAAGTACGTTTACGGATTTGATGTCTTTCATCTATAGTCTGAATACTATCCACCGCGTAGTTAATAATACCTGACAAGGCATCTAATCATAATAATCTTAGTCATCATCATCATCAAACTGTATTTCTCTTACCCGGAATAGGACTTTTCTTTAAAGCAACGGCACCCAAAATGGCAGCATTAATTACCAAGTCCGAGAATTGACGTCGAATAGGCTTCTCCTGTTCTTCTTTTTCAACTTCTTTTATCTCCAGTTGATGTGCTTCTTTCAATAGCATCAATTTTCTTTCTAAAGCCAACTTGGCGCAGGGATCAGAATCAACTAAAAAAGAGATTGTTTATACTTTTTCCTTATATAGAATATCCCTTACGAGGTAAAGCAGACATGATTTTTTCTAATCCCATCAAGTAAAGATCAAAAGCCATCGAAGGATTCGAACGAGCGTTGTTCATGTCTGTTGCTATATTCAATAAAGTGATTCCTTGTTCTACTTGTTCTTTATCAATCATCGTTGGCGACATTTCTACAACAGGTTCCGAATAAACACTTGAAAAGGAAGCTCTTTTCCAAATGCTTGAAAAGCTATACTTCTTCTTTTCTTGAACAATATTTTCATAAGGTGGAGGTGGGGCACTTAATGAGTAACGTGGACTTGTTTCCATCTTTTCATTCTCATTTTCTTTAAACCAAGGGTTCATTCTGTCTGCTTGAGACAGAAATCGGTTGACAAGCATAGACATAATAATAATAATAACAAAAAAAAGGGGAGGGGAGGGATGGAAAAAAAAAAAAAAAAAAGGAGAGGAAAAAAGTTTTTTTTTTTTTTGTAAAATTCCACGTGAAGGTTTGAAACACATGTGAAATCTATCTTCATAGTTGACCCAATAAAAAATGAGTTTTTTTTTTTATCTTTCGTTGGGGGAAGAGATGGGTCATCCAGTTCGGAAGACAGAAAAAGGAAATCGCTTCGACTTGTCGTTTCACATGAAATTGACATCTCACGTCACACATTTCTTTCCTAAAAAAAAAAAAAAAATACACACACACATACATACATACATACGCATGCTTTGGAAGAATGCTCTTTGGGTCATTGACTTTGACAAGACATTGACAATCAAAGATACTATTGCTCTATTGGCTCAGTTTGCTCTCGACCACTCTACTACTACTACTACTACTACTACTACTGCAACAACAACAACAACAGTAACAGCAACCACTAAACCTTGGTCTTTTTTCACACAAGCTTATTTAGATGACTACCGTCAACATCAACCTCCGCCTCATCATGACCTTAACAGTCTATTGGTTCATCTCAACAGTTACAAACCCATCGAATTAGCCTCCATCGAACGCATCAACCAACACAAGGTCTTTAAAGGCCTAACTTCAGAAATGCTCTACAACCAAGGACAAAAACACCAATCACTTCTTCAACCCCACATGCTCTCATTTCTCCAAACGGTTCCCAAACAAAGCATCCGTATCGTTTCGGTCAACTGGTCTAAAGAATGGATCCGTGGATTCCTACAACCACTTGACCTAAAACCACAACAGATCTTTGCCAACGATATTCAAGCAGGACACATTGTTCCCTCCATTGTCACCACCGGAGATAAACAACGTACCATTTCCCAATTCAACCCAAAGGGAGCACCCGTCATTTACATTGGTGATTCTCTTGGTGATCTCGAACCTCTTGTGCGTGCTAATATAGGCATTATCATAGGTCAAGACCTTGAGCTTGAAAAAATCAAAAACGACTATCAATTAAATTTGATATCTGCTAAGGATTGGTTAGAAGTCAAGGAAAAAATGTGTTTTTTGAAATAATAAAAAGAAAAAAAAAATTTTATTATTATTGTTATCATAAACGACGGGATGCAGCAAATGACCTTTGGTAAGTCCATCTTTTTTTTTTTTTTTTTTTTTTTTTTTTTTTTTCTTGGCACGGACAAATGTACCTACCTTGGCTTTATGAAGCTTCTTATCTCGCTTGTCTTTTGATTTCTTGAGTAATCCTATAAGACGACGTTCAAAGAGGGGAGGAGAGGTGCAAAGCTAGATAAAAGTGGTGCGTTTACTGACGACCTATATGATTCGGGAAAATATTTGATAAATAAAAAAAATAAAAAAAGTGATGGTGTTGTTGTGTTGATCTCTTTATAGTGGTTGAAAATAAAACACTCAATGATGAAGGTTTGATGTGTTCATGTTGTGTTTATATTAAAAAAAAAAAAAAAAAAAAGGGAATGACATGTCTACATTTTGATCTTCCAACTCCACTCACTTTTTTTTTTTTCTTGTTTTCTTATTTTCTTATTTTCTCACACTCTCCCTTTTTATATCCATCCATCCAACTTACACCAATCTTGTTAGAGGGTTTAGTCTTAAGGGTACGACGAGTAGTGATGTGACCCTTGTTGATACCAACAGCGATTCCTGAAGCAACCATGGATGTAAAGAGAAGGAGGAGGGGGGGAGGGAGGATATGGACGAAGGTGGATCAAGTAAAGATGTATGTTTATATATATATATTTATTTATGTGTGTGTGTGTGTGTGTGTGTATGTGTGTGTGTGTGTGTGTGTGTGTGTGTGTGTGTGTGTGTGTGTAGTTGTGTGTGGATATGCATTGAAATCCCGCACTGAAAACGAAAATCAGACTCAAATTTATGCAGAGAAAGAAAGAAAAAGAAAGAAAAAGAGAGAGAGAATATAAGGTGGTATTTATTTCAAAAATGATATCTAAACAGGAAGTGATGACAAAAAGAGAAAGAGTATTTACAAAACATAAAAGGAAGGAGAATTAACGTCTTTCAGAACGTTTTTTACAAGAAATCACATGTCGTTTCATATCATGTTTTCTTGCAAAAGCTCTATCACATAATATACAACAAAAAGGTTTTGGTCTGTTTGGGTTGTGAATCAAGGTATGTTCTCGCATGTTGTTAGCTCTGTTGCTTGTATGATTACAATAAGGACAAGTATGTATCTTCTTCTTTTTTGGTGTGCTGACTTGCACTTTACCAAAGAGTAATTCTGAAGTCCAGGCGTCGTTTATTATGAAGGAAGGGTCTTGATAGGGACTGCCAAGAAATTGTGAACAAGGGCTGTCTGCCATAAGCTGATTGTTTGGTGTATCAGAATCACTAAAACAGAGAGGTGATAAAGGTGGGCTGTTGTTTGCCTGGTTTGGGTATAGTGTTTCTGAAAAAGAGGTTGAGAATGGTTCTGTATGAAACACTTGTTTTGAAGAATTGGATGGAAAGACATCTAAAAAGTATACGAGTTAAAAACAAAAAAAAAAAAAAAACTCGAGATAAAAAAAAAAAAAATCTGTAATGATTAATACCTTCATAACAAGTATAGTCTAATGTGTTGTAAAAGGTTGACTTGAGTTCATTTGAATAAGGCAACTGTTCATTAGGTCTTTTTAAAGGGAACATAAAATATTTGTTTTCAAAAGAATTTTCGAGTAAAGAAGTAGATTTAAACATGATTAATAACAAAAAAAAAAAAAGAGAGAAAAAGAAAGAAACTCTTTTTACCCCTTTTATTTGCATTATATTTATACCTTTGCACCGCCTCTTTATGCTTAAAACTCACTCTGCAATAAGGTTGTACTGCTTTCCTATTATAGTTATAATAACCCGAGCAGAAGAAAAAAAAAAGAAAGTTGATGATTGTAATTTGTTCATCTGAACAGCCTATTTATATTTCAAAAGCTCTTGTTCAAATCAGAAATCATATTTTCAAAGGGAAAAAAAGAAAAAAGAGACAATTCTACATTTCCAAGAAATTTCTTATATCTTGGCATGTTTTTTTCTTTCTTTTTTTTTTTTTTTCAGGAGATGTCGGAAAATCTTGGCCTTTCTTCCGGAGATGGAAATATGATATTCCGTATATCTTTTGGTTCTTTATCCCTTTCAATCTGACAGTAAATAAAACAGATCTTTTTTTTTTTTTTTTTTTTTTTTTTTTTAAAGGGCG
>JNDS01003449.1:0-12964 GCA_000697035.1 Rhizopus stolonifer B9770
TATTTATTAAAGAGCCATTTTCATTCAAACAAAAGAGAAAAATATCTCAAAAAAAAAAAAAAAAAAAAAATAGAGCCTGTGCGTCGCGCGGAATAACGGTTTCGGTACTTTTTTTTCCACTGATAAATTTCCAAGTCACAATGAATCATATGGAACATTGTTCTCGAGTGGATTTTCACCCTTTGGTCCCTACAAAATTATTTGTAATAAATTTCAAAATTGTTTTTCCCTATAACCAAGAACAGAATAATAATAATAATAATAATAATAATAAAGATCTCATTGTTTGCCAAGATGTTAAAAATAGATGAAGTTTTCTAAAAAAAGCCCAGTTTTTTTTTTATTTTTTCTTTATTTTATTTTTTTATTTTTTCTTTATTTTATTTTTTTATTTTTATTTTTTATTTATTCTGTAAATAAAATGATGTCAATGTAAAGACGCAATTCCAAGAAAAGCAAAAAAATATTATTTACTTTATTTGGAAGGTTTTTGCGCAGTTAATATGTGTTACATTGGGAGAAGTTTGTTTGAATCATAAATAAACGTGATAAAAAGGTCACCCATATCTATATACTCACGTAGAGTTACGCTAAATTAGAGTTCTCTCTTAGAGGTTGATCAGACACTAACATATAATACCAGTAGTTCCCAGATCAATGTTATAAATAATTAAATTTTTTTTTTTTTTTTTTTTTTTTTTTTTTTCTACAAAATCCAATGGGTATTGATTCCGTAAGACCCAATCATCATATATCCAGCATTGTTATGTATAAATATATAACACACTGATAAATGCAAAAAAAAAAAAAAAAAAACTCAAATTGAACTTGATGATTGAACCCACAACTTTATTTGCCATGAATATGTTTTTATTTTTTTTTTATTTTTTGTTAATATCTATTGAAAAAGCATTGTCAACTACAAAGAGAACCAGCTACAATTTGCCGATAACTGATGGTGATGGTGGTAGGGATTAATACCTAGTGGCCAAGATGAATTCCGTGAGTATTGACCTACGAGATTTGTCACAAATGTTGGAGGAGGTTGCTCAACTGTTTGTTTTAACAATTATATATGATAGAAATCTCTGTTCTTTTAATAATCTGTTGTGAAGCATGTGGACGAACTTTGAAGGTTGGTGTTCATATGAACTCAAAAAAAAAAAAACCAAAAAAAAAAAAAAAAACACTCTTGTACTCTTGTACGAATGACTGAAAAGTGCATCTTGGCTCTTTTTTTTTTTTTTTTTTTTCCAACATGCTCAAAAATATGGCACTGAGAGCAGATGAACATATCCTATATTCTGAAGCGGATTCTAACTCTTTATCGAGCCTGTATTCGTTCAACTTCAATATTGACGAGGGATATCATGGTACAATTTTTTTTTAAAAAAAAAAACTAATACACGACATATTCCTTGCAAATGGAACTGTCTTATCTGTTTCAGTCATTTGCATAAATGATGCAGTGATAAAGTAAACACCAATAATAATCAATATTGGCAGCTTTGAAATCCCTTTCATAAATCAGTGTAATGTATTACACGGCAAGTAAGAAGAAAATCCTTTTGTCTATTTGCATCTTGACAGAATACAGGTAGATAAGTACCTATAGATGGAAGGGTTTAACACATAGAGAGTACCACAACATATAATATTGTTAGATTGAAAGCTAAATTCATAAATTTAATAGATTTTTTTTTTTAATGAGACAAGAAGAGTCAAGTTACCCTAATGATGGTATGGCAACAGATTCTTGTAGATTTCTTCTCAGGAACATCCAAACTTCTCCCCTATATTGACGTTATTTTCATTTTTATCATTGTTCTCAACACTGTTTTCAGTTTAAAGAATACACCGGTGTCTTGTTTTTAAAGAGTGACAATAAAGAATTGTCAAAAATAATGTTTAGATCTAATTGAAAAAAAAAAAAAGAAAGAAAAAGAAAAGCAATTTAAGCATAACAAATCTTACTCTTTTATTTAATCTTCTAACAAAGTCTCGTACCTCCCTTCGTCTAATAATAATAATAATAATAATAAAACACCAAAGTAACTTGTTTTAATTTTTTGGTGATAACAGCCCAAAAAAAAAAAAAAAAAAAAAAAAAAAAAAAAAAAAACATACACACTTTTCATTTGATTTTTTTTTTTAGATTCCTTATGAACGTAGTTTTCACTCTATCATCCGATTGACTCATATTTTTAATTTCTAATTGTGGTGCCTTATCAATTAGATTGCACGACATCCTTTTTTTTTAATTGTGCGACATTCTTTTAAAAAACATGCGACGATCTCTTTTTATAATAGGGGGGGGGAGAAAATCCCAATATATTTTATGTTTAAAAAGCATGTGATTTATTAAATTATGATTCATATCAATTTTTTTCTATGCATGGCGCACTTTTCTTTTCTTTTTTTTTTTTTAAAGAATATTCTATTATGTTTTTGTATGACAAGCATTTCTTGCTCATAATTGACCCAAAAAAAAAATTCTTTCAAATAACCGTACACACACACACACACACACACACACATACACATACACAGATATATATATACACGAGAACAAGATATGTTTAGTATCAAAACGTGTTCATGTTTATAAAACATTGAGCGATCAACTGAATCTAAAAAAAATGGCAATAAGCTTTATTAAACCGTCACATGCTGTCTGTAAACTTTATCTAACAAACACTAAGCATTGTCACACGTATGTTGAAGAAAGAACAGAGATAAAAAAAAAAAAAAAAAAAAAAAAAAAAAAAAAAAAAAAAAAAGAAAAGAAAAGAAAAGGGCAATTTCAAGTCATAAATAATAATAATAAAAAAAAAAGTAAAAACTAAAGAAAGGGTCGGGTTATGTAATCCATCGAATTTTTGTCTGTAATTATTTTTTTTTAAGGTGGAGAAGAAAGCACCTGCATATGGTTACTACACTTATTTTTGCCAATATAAATTGCGGGGACAGCCGTCTTTTTTTTTTTTTTTTTTTTTTTTGTGGGCTATCATGTTCCCCACTTGTATAGTGATACAGTTTTCCAAGCTATAAAGAACCTATATGAAAAAAAACTTGAATTCATAAAAAGCATCACTTGTTTTCATAATTCCTATTATTTACTGATTGATATGAATTTACTCCTGAATATGGGAAAAAAAAAAAAAAAAATTCTTCCTCAGAGCCAAAGACGTGTTTTGTGCAAAAACGCGTAATTTTTTTTTTCACATTCCTATTTTAGCAACCTATTTATCGCGTATTCTTTTTCTTTTTCTTTTTCTTTTTTTTTCCCCTTTTTTTTTTTTTTTTTTATGTTAAAAAATACAGAATTATTAATAGGAGGTCCTTGTCCTGATTTATTATGTGGTATTTGTCAAGGTAAATAGAAAGACACAAACAAAAGGTTTTTTTTTTTTTTTTTTTTTTTTTTTCGGCTCTCTTTTCTCTCTCTCTCTCTTTTTTTTTATTTTTATTTTCTTATTTTCTTATTTTCTTATTCTTCCCTTATTTTGATGGGCAACTTACCTAGTAAAGAAAATGAGAATGAAAACAAGATCCGTCGACCTTCGCACGGATCCAATGAATCAACACATCTTTTTCCGGCAAAGATACATTTTAGTCCCAAAAGACGTTCAAAGGAGACTGTCAGTCCTGTACGACATCAACGGGTCACGGCTGATCCAACCTGTCTAACCTCCCTTTCGGCTGTCTCACTCAAATCACCGAGATTTACACCTGCTCAACTCAAGCGAAGTCGAAGTAGTCAAGATTCATCTATTTCAGAAGAAATCAAGTTACCGAAACCGGTCATTCTAGAAGAAAATGCAATTGAAAAGGGCGAGGAATTTGATACACAAGTCTTTACTTATGGTGCAGAAAAGGAAAGAGACAGGTAAGAGAAAAAAAAAAGATTGGGGGGAAGAAGGAGATTATTAAATTGGTTTGATAGACAAACAAGAGAGGTACAAGGGAAAAAAAATTGTATTTAAAATTTTTGTATATTTTATAAATAACAATATATATATATATTGTAGCATTATATCTTGAAGCAAGTATTCAAAGGAAATTATCATGTCGAATTAAATCAACCACAAAAGATTTTGGACAGTGCATGTGGAGTGGGTAAGAAATAATAATATGTTTAATTTTGTATTTACGAAAAAAAAAAAAAAAAAAAAAAAAAAAAAAAAAAACAGGTTTATGGTCCATGGAGATGGGAGAAGAGTTTCCAGAATGTGAAGTGATTGGAATTGATATCTTACCACCTTCCGAGAAATACGGCTGGAGTCTGGCAAAGGCTGCGTCTGCTGGTCAGACTAATGTATCATTTCAATTTGAAGACATCTGTAAACCTACGCTTTCATTTTCAGACAATACATTTGATTTCGTCTTCCAGAGAGAAGTATCCACTATCGTATCTGCCAGTCGATGGCCTCAATTGATCTCAGAATATTATAGAATAATAACACCCGGTGGAAAGATTCAGTTGGTTGAATATGGTAAGAAACATAAGCACAACTCATTAAGAACAATGAACTCATTTCCTTGGTTAGAAATGGGCTTTCGAGATCCAGGCCCAATCACCAATTTGATCAACGAATGGTATGTTTCGGCTGCTTCAGCTATACAAACTCGCATTGATTACGCACAGTCAATCCCAGAATACTTGGAGGGCGCTGGTTTCACAGAAATCAAACAACAAGATGTCTATGTACCCATCGGGGAATGGTCGACGGATCCATGTAAGTTTTTTTTCTTTTTTTTTTTTTTTTTTTTTTTTTTTGATTATTCTAACATTGTAATTCAGTGCAAAGACAGTATGGTTATCTTTACAAAGAACAAATGAAATCAGCCTTTAGATCAATGAAAGGATGGTGGTGTAAACAAACACAATTATCTTCTGAAGAGTATGACCAGATATGTGAAGATGCATTAAACGAGTTTGAAGTCTACCAGAGTAAAGCCAAATGGTCCATCTTTACAGCAGAAAAACCTGTATAATATCCTTATATTCAATTATGCCTATGCTCACTCTATTATTACTTTCTCTCTTTTTTTTTTTTTTTTTTCTATTGATTAATATGCCTTTACTATAGATAATATGATAAACATTTACCCATAATATGTAACCATAATGAAATCCCATAATTTAATTTTTCTTTTTTTTTTTTACTAAAATCCCGAAATAAAAAAAAAAAAAAAAAGTTCAAAGCCTTTCATACTAATCTTGCATTGAGTTAATTAAACGTGCATATCTCTTTTCTTCATAAATATATATATATATAAAAGGGTTTCTTTTTTACACTTGGAATAAAGAAGCTTGTATTTTGTTCTTTGTTTGATAGTAATTGATCTTTAATGGGTACACAAACATATATCGCGTAACCCCTTCTTAAAACCAATGCTTTGTTTTTTTTTTTTTTTTTTTTTTTTTTTTTTTTTTTTTTTAAAGGAATTTTTTTTTTTTTTTTTCCGTGATAGTCATTAGAGTAAATCTATAGTTCTAAAAGCATCTTTTTTTTTTTTTTCATATCATTCTATAGTTGTACACATGCTAACAAAAATTGAATCTTGGGGACCACAAGATATGACACGTTTTTCTGTTCATCTTGTTTCCCGTCCTTGCCCGTGATTTCCAGACAAACAAATACTGAAAAGGAACTTTCTTAGAGTTTATCCTGGTTTTTTAGAAAACACCCAAAAAATCTCAAAGAAGTACAGCATTCTAAATTTCAAATGTATTCAATCTTTTTTTTTTTTTTTTTTTTTTTTTTGGAATTTAAATGATATTGATGTTTTAAACCTTTTTTTTTTTTTTTTTAGATGTATAATTGATATAATACTGGATAGAGCAAGTGTCTTGTTACTAGCTGTACAATAGTCAATTGAGAGAACTCTTATAAAACGATACAATAGTCCGGGTAAGGCTCGTGTGACATGTGCTAAAAAAAAAAAAAAAAAAAAAAAATTCTTGGGATTACTACCAATTTTTTTTATTGGGAAATTGATCTCGGTAAGGAAATATTTTTTGGGATTTTTTTTTTTTTTTTTTTTTTTGTCTTATATACTGTTCTTAGACATATTGGACGAACCTATACAGGTTCACTGCCCAGAAGGTATTCCTTTCAATGAAAACATTGTTTAATGACAACTTTATAGACCATTTGTTCTGTAATCATTGCATTCAACAACATACCGAAACACAAAGCTCATGTCCACTATGTTTTACAACTCTCGATTCAAATTCATTCCAATTGTCAAAATTTGCACGAAGACAGATCAGTCGACTGCGCATTCAATGTGCTTATCATAATAACGGTTGTCCATGGCAAGGATTCATAACAGAAAAACATTCAAAAGAGGTTTTAATATTTATCTATTTTATTACAACAACAACAAAAACTAACTTTATATGTAATTTTTTTTTTTTTTTTTTTTTTTTTTTTTTTTTTAGTGTGAATATGCGCCTTTAGTTTGTCCTAATGTAGATAGAGGCTGTACTGATAATCACCTAAGTAGTGTCAACATTCAACAACATATCAAAGAATGCCCTTATCAACAATTGAGCTGTCCAAACGGTATGCAGCTCTGCCTGCCCTTTTTAAGAAAAGAATTAGAAAAACACGACAATGAATGCCAATCTTACACCTGCCCTTATTCACCTGAAGGTTGTACGTTCATCGGGACAAGAAACCAAGTAAATATTCATTGTGAAGGATATTGTGGAAGATTACATAAATCCATTGATGATTTAACAGAGCAAATCAAACGTCTAAACACCATGATTCAGAATATGTCGATCGGATTAGACATACAGCAACCTTCACCGCCGGTTCAACAAGAGGATCTGGTAGAGAAGGATCAGGAGATGAATGAGATGGCCTTATTTCGTGAGATGTTGAACGGTGATCTATTTGAATCACTCAACCTGTCTGATCCCAAAAAGGGGGAGAATACACCTCCTGCTTTACCTAACCTGATGGATCTGGGATCCTTGGATTTCTTAGACACACTCTCCAACGACTTCAAATTCGATCAACCAGCAGAGGCCACTTCACCAAAGCCACTCAAGTTCGTGCCACCGACGACTGTACCCAAACGGACGACAAACGGAAAGAAAATCAGATACAGTAAGAACATTCAATTGGCACATAGTGCGATGAGGGCAGCACGTGAAAGGACAGCGGAAAGTCTGAATGATCAACATGTGATCCAACAAAAGAACAATCAGCTGGCTCTGAAACATGCAGTGGATTCAAATAAAACACACAACGATGATTCGAAATCAAAAAAGAAAAAACCGGTAGAACCAGTCATCACAGATCCCAAACGAAGGCCCATGTTCATCTTGGCTTCTTCCTATTTATCTAATTACACAGCCACTCCCTAATAAGCTTAAACACACATATACACACACACATACACACTTTTTTTTTTTTTTTTCTTTAATTTGTAAATAAACATATCATTCCATTTGCTGCTCCAGTTTTGCATTCTTTTCTTGTTCGGTCTTTAACATGGCCTCTAATCTGGCGTATTTTTCTCTCAATTTATCAAGTTCTTCTTCATTGGTAAAACTGACACTTAATATTACTGCTTCAATCACCTTGACTATACGCCATAAACGGAATACGATCAAAAGTCTATAAAATATTAGTTTCATATTTTTTTTTTTTTTTTTTTTTTTTTACCCAGCAACTTCTCTTTCTTTTCCTTTCAATATAAACTCAAGTATAAAAGTAGTTGTTACAACTAATATAATTGGTACCTTTTTTTTTTTTTCGCTGTATCTTTTTTTTTTATTTTTTTTTTTTACCTGCAGCATCAAATATATGAAGTTTCCAGTGTGGCCAACCAGGCAAATAATATTTTGGACCAAACGCGATTAAAGACAACAAGATTTCCAAACCAAAAATGACACAAATAAATAAACTGACCATTTCTGCCAATTCAAAGGCGACAATAAGCCAATGACGAGGTTCCATGAGAGGTGCTTGACATTCATGAAAAAAGGTAAAAAAAATTTGAATAAGAACACAAAGTGCGTCTATTAAGGTCAGACCCAAAACAATCAAATGAAACTTTTGATTTTCCAATTTTTCTCCCAATTTTTCTCTCCACGATAAAACTTGTTGTGAATGACTAGTAGTAGTAGTAGTAGTAGGTAAGGTACCATAAGTCGACATTTTAAGAAAAAGAAAAACAAAAAAAAAAAAAAAAAAAAAAAAAAAAAAAAAATATGTTACACATTAATTTTTATCTTCCAAAGTATCATAAAAGGTCTTTTTGACAGTCAATTTATAATCGTCAAATTGTTCTTGTAAACTTTCAAGATCTTGTTGAGACTTTAAGAGTAATGATGTTAATTTCTTTTCGAGTTCTGTTGTAGGTTCTATTTTGTTTAAATCTAAAGTTTCTTCAACACTATCTTCACAATCTTCATCAAAGGCAAACAAAAAGGGATCATCTTCTAAAATAGGTTGTAAATAAATATCGTCGTTGAAAAAGGAATCTGTCTTGTTGAAGGTTGTACATGAATAATCATTGTTTTCGCGCACCTAAAGAGATTTAGTCTTTATTTTTTCTTTCTTTCTTCCTTTCTTTCTTTACTTTATGTCGAATATAGTTGATTAAACGAATACATTGATAAAAGTCAAGTCCAAGTGATTGCCTTGTTGATTGAAAATCAAATGAGTGAACTGATTTCAAATGTTGAAAAGTCTCTGTTGTTGAAGACAAAATATCTTTACAGTATAAACATTGAATCTCTTCAGGTTCTTCATCGCACCAATCATCCCAACTGTTTTCTAATTTAAAAAAAATAATTAAAAAAAAAAGAGAAAAAAAGAAAAAAAAAAAAAAACCTTGTGGATCGTATTCTTCGTCATGATATTGGTTCATTTTAGATAACTTGATTCAATAAAGAAATAGTAAAAAAAAAAAAAAAAAAAAAAAAAAAAAAAAAAAAAAAGGGAATGAATAGGCTAGTCACATACATTTGAGCCACAACACGTTTTTTTTTTTTAAGAACGCGTTTATGTAAGGGAAAGAAAATCCGAATTACCGAAATAGAAGGAATAAACCATTTGAATTTTGTAGTACGGATACAATGATGAAAAGAAATTCTTGTGTACATGTAGGTCTAACAGTTCATTAATTACAGAACTCTTAAGCCCGAATTGTTTTTTTTTTTTTTTTTTTTTTTTTTTCTCTCAATGTATTCATTCATTTCAATGATAAAGATATATATTTTTTTTTAGATTATTGAATTAATTTCTTTAAATTTATTTGTATGACCTTGAAGAAAACCACGCTCAAAGTATTTAAGAAACCAAAAAAAAAAAAAAAAATTAATATTCCTTTACATAATCATGTTGTTTAGAAGCCTCAGTCTTTTATTGCTCTTGGTCATTGTATTTGTATCAGCTGATAACCAAGGATCCTACACTGTACCAGGACTTGGTAAAAGAAAACGTCAGATTATGAGAGCAGGCGGTGAAGTATTAGACTTGGCCATTGCCATGATGGAAACTGATACGATGACCACCAACTATACCTATGGGGATGGCAAGACTGGAGATTCGACCAACTTTGGTATATTCAAACAAAATTGGTTCATGATCCGTTCTTCTACTACCGAATTCAAGGGCTTGGGTGCTAAAGATGTCAACCGAGGTGTCATCTTGAACAAGAAGTTGGCAAAGGATATCAAGGCTCGTCAAGAATCTCAAAAATATTATGGCACAGACAAGTGGTTTGGTGGTCATAGAAATGGTGAAACAGGATTGAATCAATATGATACCCAAGATATCGCAAATTACAAGAACGCAGTCTATTGGATGCGTGATCAAATTAATAGTGACAAAAAGTACTTGACTGATGATACCAGATTTTATTCTTATGTTGTAGCCATTTAATTTTTTTTTTTTTTTTTTTTCGCTAAAATAATAAAAAAAAAAAAAACCTCCATTTGCTCCGAGAGGAGTAACTTTAAATATTTCGTAATTGTCCTCAAAAAAATAAAAATAAAAATAAAAATTTATTGATTTCCATTGATTTCTTTAAAGTTTATGTTTATTTTCTTGTCTTGAAAAAAAAAAAAAAAAAAATAAAAATAAAAAATAAAAAAAAGAAGAAAGACGCGTTTAAAGAATAAAAGAGAGAGAGAGAGAGAGAGAGAGAGTATATAGTGATCATGCTTTTTCCTTTTTCCGGCTTCTTCCCAGATTCCATCTCCTCCTTTTCAGATACGGAAAGTTTTCGACAATTCGGAGAAAAAAATAATCTCCATGGGGGAAAACAGTAATAGCATAAATACTCGATTCCTTCCTTCCTTTTTTTTTTTTTCTCTCTCTCTTAACTTTCTCTAAAGATTTTTAAAGGAAAAAGAAAAATAACAATGGTTTATCAAAAGGATATCAAATTGTAAGAAAACAATAAACTACATATACACATTACTTATCCCACCATTAGAAACAATGGCAACACTATTCCTGCTGTCGGTTTAGGTACTTGGCAATCCAGTGAAGAAGGTGATGCTGTATACAAGGCCGTTAAGATCTCTCTTGCTCAAGGTTATCGTCACATCGATACTGCCTTTGCCGTAAGTCCTCACCAACACACACACACACACACACACACACGATACATCTAACACTTTTATTATTATTATTATTATTATAGTATGGAAATGAAGCCGAAGTAGGTCGTGGTATTCGTGATGGATTGAAAGAAAGTGGATTGAAGAGAAGTGACGTCTTTGTGACTACAAAGTTAGCACCTATTCATGGTCGTCCCTCCTTGGTTGCCAAGGCCTTTGAAGACTCTCTTGCCAAACTCGATATTGAATATATTGATCTTTACATGATGCACTGGCCCGTGGCACTCAACCCTGAACCCGGAGTTGCCATTCCCTTGAGAGCTGATGGTAGCCGTGATTTGGATGAACAAGTCAATGGTCGTTTTGAAGAAACCTGGGCTGCTATGGAAAAGCTTTTGGAAGGTGGCAAGGTTAAGAACATTGGTGTTGCCAACTTTTCTATTCCCAATTTGGATCGTATTTTGAAGACCGCCAAGGTCGTACCTGCTGTTAACCAAGTTGAACTTCATCGTAAGTTTTCTCTCCCAAAAAAAAAAAAAAAAAAAACTTTAAAAAATGGTTCAATTCTTTAATTGTTTATATGTATATAGCTTATTTACCTCAAGAAAAGTTGGTCAGTTATTGTCAATCCAAAGGTATTCATGTCACTGCTTACTCTCCTTTGGGATCAAGTCAATCCACATTATTACAAGATCCTACTTTGAACAAGATTGCTTCTAGTCATAATATTTCTGTTGCTCAAGTCTTGCTTTCTTGGGGTGTTACTCGTAGCAGTGTATTGCCCAAGAGTGTTAACCCTGATGTAAGTCATTCAGGATATTAATTTTTTAACTAATTTTTTTTTTTTTTGGTTTATAGCGTATCAAATCCAATATTGAACTTATCGAATTGAGTAATGAAGAAATCAAGGAAATCAACGATATCTCAAAGAACAACTCCAAGAGATTTGTCAGACCTGCATGGGGTGTTCCCGTCTTTGATGAAGACTTTGAATAATTTTTGTATATAACAATAAAAAAAAAAAACATTTTTGAAAAATGTAAATTTTATTGCGAGTAGCAAGGCATGTCTGGAGATAACATGGGTGTTGTGTTGTTTTTAAGTCTAAAGGCTTTATAAAAGTCAGGAATTGGTAAACTACCAAGTAAGAAAGGCAAAAGATTATTGGAAGCACCAAGAGTTTTTACAAGCATTTTCTAATCCCCCCAAAAAAAAATTGAGTTTTTTTTTTTTTTTTTTTTTTTTTTTTTAAAAAAAATAAAATTCTCTCTCCATATTACCTTTGGAATTTTACCACCGTTTTTGGTCAGCTTGTCTTGTTCATAGATTTGTCTCCATAACAAAGCTACTGAAGAATCACGTGTAATAGGATCATAATCAAGAGGCTCTGTCACATAACAATTGTTTTCTGTAAATCCCTGTTGATAATCAAGATTACCAAAACTAATAATATTGGGATCCAATCCCTTGATTGCACCAAACTTATTACTAGTGACCGTGATCTGTGAGCCAAGAGGTGAGATGGGCACCGTGCTATTCCATATGGGAATCCGACTTGTATAATTTTGACGGGCAGTATAGAAATCATAAAAGCTGATACCTTCATATAACCAACCGCCCAATGGATCAGGTGGGGACATTTCTTCACTCAGGAACCGAAAAAGAAAGTTTTTATGAATCACCATGTTTGAGATCTGTAAGAAGTCTGCATGAAGAGCTGCATAAATCATCACAGCTGTGTTGGCCAAGTAATTCGAAACCACATAACCATCCACCTAAAAAAAAAAAAAAAAAAAAAAAAAAAAAGTTTCTTACGGCAGAGGTAAATCGAACAGCACCACCAAAATCGGAAATCTGCCAACCTGCTATAAAGTTTTGGTAGATGAATGTCTTGTTGGATCCCACAACACTGATTCCATGGTCTTGAAAGATATGCTTCGTATCCGGAAACGTAGCATTCTAATCTTATTCTAAGTTTTATCTGGTGCTTATCTTAACAATGAAACTTACCATGATGTTTTCTCTGATCGTGATATCATTCGTGTTATACAATTGAACTCCTGAAGCAAGATAACCTTGTTCGTCACTTAAGCTTCTGTTAAGACAGCTATGAATGTATCCCAATTGTCTATAAGGTTGATTCAAAGAGGGATGGATGACAGGTTTCAAAGCATCAAACTTACGAAGATCCATACTGGAAAAAAAAAAAGCTTAAAGTTAGCTGATTAATTATACACAACTAAGTTTACCCAAAGATGTTGTTGGAAACCACACTATTCTTTTGCGTTTGAAATAAAATTCCAGTATCTGTAACAAGTGTCAATAAAAAAAAAAAAAAAAAAAAAAAAAAAAAAAGGGAAAAATTGT
>JNDS01003450.1:0-13889 GCA_000697035.1 Rhizopus stolonifer B9770
AAAAAAGGTTAAAAAAAAAAAAAAAAAAAAAAAAAGATAAGATAAGGGAAGAATTGATTTTACTTGTAGTGTCATAAGTGGGAGATATGTCTGGAATTGTATGCATTTCATCACGAAGAAAGATATTTCCGTCTTTACAATTCAAAAAAAAAAAACTCGTTATTATCTAAATAGAACTTAACTTACTCATTACCTATCCGAATTCTTTCGCCTTGTTGGGCCATAATAGATCCACGACCTCCATTAAAGAATAGGCTACTAGAGATAGCTGCTTCCATTAAACCTTTTTGATTGTTGATTTCAACATGAACATTTTCAAACACGAGATCTTGAATAGACCAACCATTGTTTCTTGAATCAACTTATCATAAGGGTTAAAATAGAGAAGTTTTTTTTTTTTTTTTTTTTGTAACTCAAACATACCTTGAATAGTCCCCGTTGTATTCTTATCCAACACGGTGATGATGGACGGATGTTGATAGTTACCTTTGAGTGAAACACCTTTTAATTGAATTGGCCTTTGAGGATCAATAAAGTAGATTCCAGCATCCAAATGAATAAGAGATTTTCTGAGTGAGGTTAGTAACTGTATATACAATAAGAAATTCATGCTGTGTTACTTTGAAACGAAGGCTTCATCAATCAAATCCTGTAATTTATGACTATAATCCAACGTTTCAGTGTAACGATTGGTTTGAGTACAAAGTTCTGCTGCAGTGGCCGAAATGGCAAATAGAATACTATACAATCTAACTTGCTTCATGTTTAAAGGAAAAAAAAAAAGGTACGGAGCTTATGGGAGATTTTTTTAAAGTATTTATTTGTTTTGCAACCATGGATATATTGAATATCCGATGTGTGTGTGTGTGTGTGTGAAGCAGTTATCAAAAGCTTCTCTTTTTCTCTTTTTTTTTTTTTTTTTTTTTTTTTTTTTTTTTTTTTTTTTTTCTTTAAATAAATCATGTCGCCTTATCTGATACCTAAAGACCAACCACCACCTTCTTACGAATCCATATCATCTTTACCACTAACAAATCAACAAGTAAATCAATCATCGCTAAAACGGTTCTTTCGAAAATATGGCCCTTTTATTCAAAAATTAATTGCAGCTGTCTTTGTAGCAGGTACCGTCTCGGCAACAGTGATGCTTCTTTTATGGCAACTACAAAACTTGACAAACTCACCTCCACCCAATAATGATGATCCTTGGTACGATCCTTACCAAGAATATTAATCAAAAAAAAAAAAAATGAAGTTTGAAAATAAAGAAGCTAACCGGGAAACGACATTTTTTTTTAAAAAAAAAAAAAAAATTGAAATAGGTTGGTTTGAAAGGGAAAATATATATTTATTTTGCTATTCACATAAACAGGCATATTACTAAATGTGTCTACCTCTTTTCTCTCCCTTACCAAAACAAACACGGAATATGACGGGAGTTATGTGTCTTTGTTATTGTTCAACAAAATTAAGCATCGTTATTTGCTTTAAAAGCCTACATGGTACCCCTTTCCCATATATCACAAATGTGTCAAGTGTAAAATAAGATTGTTCATGCAAAAAAAAAAAAAAAAAAAAAAAAAAAAAAAAGGCTTTTTGTTATGCAAAAAGGCAATGTTGCGTCATAAATTACATTCCAATAAAATTGATCCAATCAAATGGTAGTTCTAACAATCACGACAAACCGTGCGTTTCCATGTAGTAAAAAGTCAACATGTTTTATAAGAAAAACTGCTTTTTTTTTTTTTTTTTTTTTTACAAATGTCTGTCATACCGACATTTAAATAAAACTCTTACAAAAAAAAAACATTTCTCTTTTTCCCTTTTTTCTTTTCCCTTTGGCAATAGTCTTCGTACACACCATCCCAGGTATCTCAGCCTAGCTGTTTACCGCACCTTGGTAAAATCCATACTCCTCAACAAACAAAAGGTAGGCAGCCTCCCTACCCCTTCCACCAGAAATTGTATTGTTTTGCAATAGTACCGGAGCGCAATTTCAACCTTTTTTTTTTTTGAAGAAGACCTTTCTAAAAATGTCCGTGTATGGCTATCTCCTGCAAATAATAAAAAAAAAGGTAGTGGATTTTTTTTTTTTCTAAAGTCGGAGGTGGTCTTGTAACTTACGAAAGCTAACTACCAAGACTACAACTTCATTAACGCCAAAGAGGTTGGCCGACAATTCAAGCTGGTAATTTTTTTTTTTTTTTTTTTTTTTTGTAAGAAGGATGCGGGGTGATATTATCTCATATAAAACAAGTGCGATGTCGGAGAGTTTAGAGGAGTACCTATAGCTTGCTCTAGCGGACTAGGTTCATTGGATACAGAAAGTGGTAGCTTCAAAAATCCGGAAAACTTTGATCTGATAGGAAGGAAACTGTGGTCGCAATTCTCTTTGTAGACTCTTATCCGAAAAAAAAAAAAAAATGATGTTAAAACATTGCTTCTCAAGTCGCGCTTTTAAGCCAGATGAAAATTGTTTCAACGTTTACAAATCTCAAAGCATAGACGGCTCCCTTAATAATAAAAAATAAACTGTTTTTATAAAGCCTTTTTTTAAACTGTTCTTTTTTTTTTTGTAGGCAAAAAAAAAAATACAACTCATCATCAAAACCCATAACGAAATAAAAAAAAAGGGGGGGGGGGCTCAACATCCTTTGAACTCAATAGAAATATTGAGTTCACTCTTAGCCCATCTCCGAAATATACACTTTTTTTTTTTTGCATAAACCCCACTTTTTTTTTTTCTTTTTCTTTTGGTTATTATTTTGAAACATGAAACTAATAATTTTATTATTAAGTTTTGTTGTTTTTTGTACTGGTGAACCATGGTCAACCCAAGCCAATTCACTTAATGTTCAAGGCATTCTTAAAGACAACACTCGACCTAATAGATTAGAAGCTCATTCTAAACATTTCAAGGGAACCACTTTAGCTTATGTCACTCCTTGGAATAACAGAGGTAAGAAGAAAAAAAATGGTCAGAGTTATTGTTTGTTTATCATATACAGGTTATGATGTCGTAAAGGAGTTTAAAGGAAAATTTGACTAGTACGTGTAATTTATACCGTTTTTATTATTATTATTATTATTATTATTATTATTATTATTATTAAAAAAAAACATCTTTATTAGTGTATCGCCTGTTTGGTATTATATTCAAAGAAGGTAATAATGGGAAAATCTTTTGTAATGAAACTATTGAAATAAGATTATATTATTTAGATCACCTATGCAATTTGACTTTGACGGGGAACATGATGTTGATTTGGGAGTAAGGGCAAAAATTTTCATAAAGAATGATGGTTAATATGAATATAGTGGATGAATGAAGTCAAAGATACTAGTTCAGGAAAAGGTAGTATTGTGCCCAGATTTCAATTCCGAGGTTGGACTGGTGAAGATTTGAGAGCCTTTGTGGCAAGCCAAGAAGAATCCGGACTCTTGGCAAAACAAATTCAACATCAAGTCGAGTAAATAAATTGAAAGAAAAAAAAAACTTGTATTTAATTATTATTTACTAGTCAATATGGATTTGATGGCATTGTACTTGAATGTGGATATCCTGCTTTTTTTCAACACTTTTTGAGTCAACTCTCTGTTTTATTACATCAAAAGGATAAACAGTTTATTGTGGTTCTTCCTTCTTTATTATCAGATCAACATCGTCAGATCATGACAGCAGAAGTCTTTAGTGGTATGGCTCATTATGTTGACAAGTTCAGCTTAATGACTTATGATTATTCAAGTCATGATCCGTAAGTTATTTATATATCAGCCAAGCCTTATTCTATTGTGTAGCAACGGAGGGCCTAGTGCACCTATTGAGTGGGTGATGGATAATATAGAATACATGACAAATGAAAATAATCGACACAAGCTGATGATTGGATTAAACATGTACGCCATGTCTTATCTACCTACGAGAACACCTGAGCCTTTGGTGATGAAAACAGTGGTTGAAAAGCTTTCAGTACCTCGACAGGATGAGTTATACATGGAAGGTGATCCAGTAGATGAAAATGAGGAGTTGAATTGGGATGGAGATAGTCAAGAAGCTTGGTTTGTGGATTATGATGAAGATGGTATTAAACAAGGGGTTGTTTGGATGCCAACAATTAGGGTAAGAATATTAAAAATATATATTACTAATCAAAATTATATTAGTCTATTAGGAACAGAATACGTCTTGCTCAAGATTATGGAGGTAAATTGATAGATAAAAAAAAAAGCGGGGGGTATATCTCCTAAACTGTTATATAGTTGGATTAGCTCTTTGGGAAGTGGGTCAAGGATTAGATTATTTCGTAAGTCCACAATTAATCATAATAACGCGTATTTATATTTTTCATAGTACGATCTTTTTTAATAAATTTCGCGTTTTTTTTTTTTTTTTTTTTTTTTTTTTTTGTGCGTGTGTGTGTGTGGCAACAAAAAAAAGTCGTGTTTTCAATGTACGCGCCCATTTTTGGATATAAATTTTTGTGTGTGTGTGTGTGTTTTTTTTTTTTCTTTGCAACAAATACACTTGATGGAACTAGACGATTACTACAACATTGATAATATATTAGCAGAACATACAGTAAAATAAACTATTAGAGCTTACTCTTTTGAAATTCACCATTAAATAGAAAGTGCCATGTACAGTTCTTTGTGATTTTGACCAAAAAGCAAATCTATCCGGAGACGATGTTGCGGTATGTTTTTTTTTATTTTATTTCTATTGTTCTAATGAATGTTAGGTGCCACGCAATACTAGAGTCGAATTACCCTATTGGATCGCAAAACCTTTGGCACAATATACGTAAAGTTTATATCAAAAACATATATATATTTAATGATTTTGGTATAGCACACCCCGTCGAGAGTACGATAAATTATGATATTCCACCACCTCCACACTCACTATTTATACAGGAATTTGATTGTAATTGAGATGCCAAAAACATATGGTACAAAAGTAAGAAACATGCTAGTAGCTAGTCCAGAATCAGTTGATTTTCGATCCCTGGGCCCATATTTTTATGAATTTGGTGTAAAACTAGTAACTTTTATAGAAGATCAAGAATTGCCTGGTGTCTTGCAAAAAGTAAAACCAAAACATAACTTTTCGTACATTCTAATTCTTTTAGGCCTTTAAAAAAAGAATCAAAAACATTATGAATTATTCACAATCATCAGGTAGTTTGGTAGGACAAGAGTTTATTCAGAAATTAGATCACACAGAAAAAGACTGCAAGTATTCCCTCTCTATATTTCTCATCTAATCCCCTCCTTTTTTTTTTTTTTTTTTTTTTTTTTTCTTCTTCTACTTCTTCTTAGTGTACAAATCTGGCCAAGAGAGTGCAAGCAACTTTAGACAATGGTTGAGTAGAGCGATTTATAAAATTGAAAGTGTAGATATTGGAAATAAACATTAAACCCTTGACTTCTTTCTCGGCGACCATTTTTCTTTTTCAAAGGCATTCACGTCCGGCATGACAATGCTATTGAGCACTCGGATCGCTCGAACCGCTGCTTGTCTTGGCTTCAGCACCTCCACAGACCCATTTTCATCCAACCCGATCACTTGGTATGCATGTGGAGCAGGTTGATGCTCAGGCCTTGTTTCCGGTTCCCACCAGAGCTCGACTTTATCCTCAAAAAGATGCGTTTTGCCCACTGATACAGACGTCAGATGTAAATGTCGTCTATCCATCTTTAGAATTCTCCACATTGTAAAGCATTCTTCCAGCCAGAGATGATTGACAATCTGCAACCCTCGTCTTTTCGCGTCCTCGTATTTCGCACTACGCTTGTCCCCACAGATCAAATGAGTCGCGCTTGCATCCATCAACGGGTTCAGAACCGCGCCCGCATGAATTACCAGTCTTCTCAGGAATTCTCTGTCCGGACCCTTGTATCCTGTGATGGTGATGGATACACGTTCCATACCCAAGATGCCCCCCAGGGGGACCGGGTAATCTAATAGACTTCTCATAGGAGAAAGATAGTGACCACGCGCCAATGTGTTGGTCAACCACCAGAGACTGGCCATTTCCTTGTGGTCCCTGAATGCGCACATGGCTTCCTCTGATCTGTATTTTAGAATGACAAGTGTGACGAGTGTATTGTATTCGGTCGAGATATTCCCGCCCGCGCGTTTGATGGCATTGATCAGTTGTAATTTGAAATCGTCCTTGATCTGGATGTCCTTGCCGAAATAGAGGGTGTGTCGAGAGAGCGCACCAGATGGATTGTTGGAAAGATGTTCGAGGCTTGGGTATGGATAGAGTGGGGCGGGTGTTTGTATGATGGGTGTCGGGAATTGATAAGGTCTTGGGTCTAATCTTTCCTGAAATCTTTGACAGTCGTCTAACCATTGAGGTAAGACAACTGGAATACGATGTTCGATACAATGTGTGTATTGTGCCTAAATATGATTTTAAAACCTTCTCTTTTTTTTTTAAAAAAAATCCATTTTTTTTTTTTTTTTACGCCTCGGGGATCAATGCAAATTAAATGTGTAATATCTTCTGTTAAATCGTTTCGTATTTGTCCACAGTACTTTTTGATTTGTTTTGCTATCAATTGAATCTCCGGGGGAGGTATCTTATTATTGTTAATGGATGATAATAA
This sequence comes from Rhizopus stolonifer B9770, assembly GCA_000697035.1. Taxonomy (NCBI): domain Eukaryota; kingdom Fungi; phylum Mucoromycota; class Mucoromycetes; order Mucorales; family Rhizopodaceae; genus Rhizopus; species Rhizopus stolonifer. Next base: position 6,616 of record JNDS01003450.1, read on the forward strand.
AGACCAGAGACTTACATCTAAAAGGGTCAGAACAACACCCGATAGAAACGAGTTGGGATGTAAAGGTGAATAGTATTTTGGACTAATGAAAATGTCAATCTGTGTGTGTTTGTGTGTGTGTGTGTGTATTGTGGTTTACTTGTGAACAAAGCCATTATTGACAGCCACTTCTACCCAAAGAGGCTAAACAAAAGAATGAATAAAAATATTATTTAAAAAAAAAAAAAAAAAAAAAAAAAAACGGAGTTTTAGTTGTTGCTTTTAATTCTAACCATTTAGCATGTAATTTTTTTAAAGGAATTTAAGAACAAGCTTTACATATAAAAAAAAAGCTTATAATTTCTAATCCTTCTTTTTCTCTCTCGTTATAATTATAAAGATGATAAGTTTTGAATCAGACACAATGGAACATTTGGAAACATTATCCAAACGAATGAAACCATATTTACCTGCTATCAGCCGTATGTTGATAGTGGCTACTTTTTATGATGATGCCTCACGTACCTATTCACAATGGGAAGACCAATCGTTCTATCTGACCCAAATCAGACGTATACCCAAAGGATTTGTCCTTGCCTTCTTGGTCATCAATGTATTGGTAAGTGTTTTTTTTTAAAAAAAAAGGGGGGGGAAGGGGGAGAACAGCTTGATGTATTGAAACCGTGTAGTCTATGACGCTATTTCCCACATGTATTATTTTAAAAAAACGAGTGGGGCTTTCTGTTTCAGTATTAGGATTTATGACGCTCTGTCAAACCTTGGCTTATGGCTTAGTATTTGATTCTGTAAGTTGAAAAAAAAAAAAAAAACTTGTACTTATACGTGCAGATGGTTCTTGTGCGCAATCTATCGGTTACCGGAGGGTTATTGTTATGTGTTTCAGAATCGATGATTGGCAAGAAATCAAATAGTGTGTTTGGATCGCTTCCTCAACTCTCACCAGTCGAACGCCACAAGTATTACCAATTTGTAGGCCGTGTGTTGACCGTGTTACTTTTTATTGGATTTGCAGTCAATGGGGAATGGAGTATGTTACGCAAGACGGTGACTGTCATCGGACTCACTGCTTGTGCAATGGTCATTGTAGGATTCCAAGCCAAATGGTCTGCCATCTTTCTTGTCACACTGCTTTGTATCATCAATCTTTTGGTAAACAACTGGTGGTCGATATCACATCAATCTTATTATAAGCGAGAATTTTTACGTTATGACTTTTTTCAATGTCTAAGTGTCACTGGAGGTTTACTGTCTTTAGTCTCTATTGGGCCTGGTGGGTTTAGTTATGACGAAAAGAGAAAAAAGCAATTTTAAATAAAAGCTCCACTCAATTTTCTTTTTTTTTCTTTCTTTTTCTCTTTTCAAAAAAAAAAAATGAGTCTTGCACCTGCTTCATTTGAAAACGCTAAAATACAACTTGACCTCACTTATAAAGTAGACAAGAATGAATACAAGTTCAAAAACGAACTCGTTCACCAACAAGCACCTTTTACAAGTGACGCTCTTCAAGTTACTTACAAGGTCTCACGTCATACGGATAATAAGGGTGGTTATATTATTTCGTTTATAGTCAAGGCACTCAAACAAGTCGAACTAGTTTATTTCAACGCAACCTTCTTGGCTGATTTGCAAGATCAACGCATGTTGGCTAATGGCTTTCAAAGTTGGAGTCAGTCCAAAGAACTTTCGCGCAACGACAAGATCCCGCCCATTCCATCCTCTGTTGCTTGGTATACACAAATGAACCTTCAGGGGTAAATATATATATATATATATATATATATATATGATAACAATATATGTTGAGATTTATTTATTTTATTTTATTTTTTTCATTATTAGAGATTATGACTTTTTTGAACACACGGGCGAAAAGGGCTATATCCACTCCAACAGCTACACCCACTTTCGAGACACAAAGAACATTTTTTCCTTTTTTGGATCAGTTTCCGAAGAACACGGATATACCTATTTCTTGGGCAATTTCAATAGCAACCAACTAGGTATCTTTAAGGAAGTCAAAGGCATGCGATTGAACAAGGACCAGACGATAGATCTCGTCCGTGTATTTGCGGCCCAAGGATACGACGCCGAAGCCAATATCTGGCAAAGCTATGCAGAGTTTTTCCCAGACAAGCGTACGGTACGCGACAGTCATGTGAGCGGCTGGACATCCTGGTACAATTACTATGGCGATGTGAGTGAGGCGATTGTGAACGAAAACGTCGAGGCGCTCCAGAAACACGCTTATCCGATCGATATCTTCCAGATTGACGATGGCTTTCAGACCGCGATCGGCGATTGGCTCTCGATCAACGACAAGTTTCCGAGTGGGATGAAGGCGGTGGCGAGCAAGATCAAGAATGCTGGGTTCAAGGCCGGACTGTGGCTGGCGCCCTATGCAGCTGGATTCACAAGCCGTGTGGCCAAGGAGCATCCCGATTGGCTGATCAAGGATCCCCAGACCCAGAAACTGGTCGTGGCGGGTCCTAACTGGGGAGGCTTCTATGCATTGGATATCTACCATCCGGAAGCAAGGGCTTATCTCAGACAGGTGTTTGATGTCGTCCTGAGGGACTGGGGATTTGATATGCTCAAGTTGGACTTTTGCTTTGCCGCGGCCATGATTCCTCGCGAGGGCAAATCGAGAGGCCAGATCATGTGGGAGGCCATGGATCTCATTCGGGACCTGGTGGGTCCAGACAAGTTGGTTCTCGGCTGCGGTGTGCCTCTGGTCTCGGCTTTTAGAAAAGTCGATTATTGTCGTATTGGTTCGGATGTTGCACCCTGGTGGGAGGACAGCAAGCTGAAGTTGCTGCATGTGCGCGAACGTGTCTCGACTGCCAACTCGCTCGTGTCCACCTTGAATCGATGGGTCATGTCCGACCGCATGTTTGGTAACGACCCGGATGTGATGATCTTGCGAAATCAAAAGAACAAACTTACACCTGACGAACGATACACGCTCTGTGTGCTCAACAACATCTTGGGCGCTCTCGTCTTTAGCTCGGATAACGTGGCGCTCTATAGTCCGGACGAACACTTGCTGTACTCTGCCACGTTTCCAAAGGTGGTCTCGCGTGTCAGGAGCGTGCTTGAGTTTAAGCGCGATTGTTACATGATCCGCTTCGAGGTTCAGCGCAACAACAGAGTGCACCAATATACGACTTACACCAACTTGACAGATGAAGAACAGACTCTTTATTTGCCAGAGTCCAGCCCTGAAAACAACTTGTTATTTGCAACCGATAACGATATGCACATGACCCATGCGGATCTGACTGAGCCACTCTTTTATCATCCTTCTTCGGAGGCCAAACTCAAGGTGCATGAGACCAAGACGTTTTTGCATATTCCCAAGGTGGCCAACAACGAACTCGTCTTGTTAGGTTCTACCAGTCATATTGTTCCCGGTGTCGAATTGGACATGTTTGAGAAGAAGGGGGATGACATCACTATTAGCTTTCAAAAGAAGAACAACCGCGATCATCAAGTCTATTTTGGTGTGGGTGATTATCTTCATTTGCAATGTGCTGGCGTACCACCTGTCAGCAAGATAGACGGTAAGCAAGTAAATCACACATGGGTTCCAGTGGCTGGATGTGGAGAAGGAAGAGAAAAAAGTCATGTTTTAGTATTAAGTATAAAATAATTTATTTGGTGGTTTTAATAATATATACAATAAAAAAATGCAAAAGAGGATTTTTTTTTTAAAAAAAAAAGAGTCTAAAGTGAAAAGAAAATGAAGGAGTGGAGGGGGGAATATTATACATGAGAGCGAGGTACTTTGGATGAGACAGCTGAAAACACCTTGGCTGCGGCATGGGTAGCAGCATGAGTAGCTTCGTAGAATGAATTTCGTGAGACGGGCCTTGGTCTATTATTAGTAGTAGTAGTAGTAGTAGTAGAAGAAGAAGAGGGTTCTTCTTGAGGTGCTTCACCCATTTGATAAGTGGGCGCACGAGGAAGATCATCCAGTGCGGTGTGATAGCTGGGTGGTTCTTGCACATCGTCATAAGAGGGTGGGTTGTGGTTTTCAGCCCAAATATGTTCACGCGAGGTGACAACCAGAGGTACTTCAAGTGTACAGAGAGTTAAATGAGGACCATGAGTTTCCTTCTTCTTGGGGCGACGACGATGGTTCTTAATAGCTGGAATCGAAGCCAATTCTTCACCACCACTAGTATAGCCATTGTGAGAACGGCCCAAGGAAAAGATGGAGGTGATGGAAGAGGCAGATGAAGATCGAGTGAGCACAGGTGAGTTGGGTGCTGAACTGGGTGCAGAGTTGGGTGCAGAATTGGGTGGGGTAGAAGCAGGACTGCTGTGCTTGGTATCAATCTGTCGTTCATCTTCAGAACACCACTCGGTATCTGTGGCTTCTGTTTCGTAAGCAGATTCCTCCTCATGTTCATCGGGTTTTGTGTCTTCGACCATGATGTTGACAACTAAAGCGTGTGTGAGCTTCATCAATCGACTGTTCAAATCAGCATTCACTCTTGGACATAAACGAAAAAGTGCATTATAATCTGCCTTCTCACTTGGGTTGTAACCAGGCTCTTGACTAGGATAAAAGGTGCTGTAACCAAGAGGGAAAAGATTGTCTGTTTTGCTGAGAATTGTGTTGGCATTGCTATCCGTAGTTCTGTATTGCACTCGTTCACGGAGAGCACAGGTCACTGTACGGATGGACTGTGTCTCTGGTCTTTGTAATTGCATTTCCATGTTCAATCTAATCAAACCACCTTCACGATGGGTGATACTGGGAGCTGTTGCAGAATAGCGAAGTTTGTTGGTATGTTGTGTTCCTTCCAAAGTCTCTCTGATATCACCCATATGTGTACCATCATTCATCAGACAACGCTTGATGGAGACATCGCGAGATGCTTGTATATCATGAGCAAACATGGGACGGTAGATGGCGGCTTGCAATCGATATCTTACATAGCCTCGCTTACCACGAAAGCTGGCAGGCACATTAGGAGGTAAATCGAATCGAAAAGGATAAGCGTATTGGCCAGGCATAAGTGTTTGAGTGAGACCATCGTCACCCATAAAGTGAATATCTTTTGAATATAAAGTTCTACTTTCGGTGCCTTCATTGTTTGATACACTGTAACCAGTACCCTTAAGGGTCACTTTGCATCGTCCTTCCAACCAAACAATAAATCGTCTAATCTTGATCGGCTTGTTGACCATCACAATACAATTGCCAGTGACTGTGCAGCCTTCAGATTCATCGTGTGCTACACCACGTAAAATACCACTAAATGATGGATCAAGTTCTAACTGAAGAGTGGCGTCTTCTTTGTTTGTTGTTTTCAAATGTGGCATAAAAAGAAGTTTTTTTTTTTTTTTTGATAGAAATAAAATAATAAAAATTTTTTTTTTTTTTTTTCAATGCCCATTTTTATATCAATGCATCGGATTCAGCCGTAGCTGATCAGCATAGATTGTTATCACGTTTAAAAATCCGCAGAATTTTTAAACTTCCATATTCCCGATTTCCTTTACATAATAAAGCCCTGATATTCAACAGACAAAATAAATTTCTAAATTGTGCAACAACACACTCCCGCTTTGGCCCTTTTTTTTTTTTTTGTTTATGAAAAAAAAATTTTTTTTATATTGCAAGCACGTTGATCATACTTTCAAGATAATGAAAAAAAAAATTTTTTCATCTCCTCCCTTCCGCACTCTCTCTTTCTCTTTGATGATTAAGACAAGACTTTTTGCGTAATTTTTTTTTTTTTTTAGATTAAATGCTCAACATAAACTAAATGTTTCTAAAATTATAAATTGCTTATATTTTCGTTATCAAAAGTTGAGTCATTAAGAGTGAGGCACGTTTATCTCTATCGTCAAATCTTTAAACGTTGATTTTGAGTTTAATTAAATGACATGTTTTATTACAACCATGCGGTCTCGACGTACAACATGATTTGCAGTTGACTGAATCACACTATGAAAAAAAAAAAAAAAAAAAAAAAAAAATTAAAACTACGTGCATAAGATTTCTGGAAATACAATGTAAATTTCGTCCTTTTTTTTTTTTTTTTTGAGAAAATAAATGGCGGTAATCTAGAAAAAATGATTGTCGTTTTCAAAATTTTATTGTATGATTGCCATGTGCGTATAATTAAAATGTTTATTAAAGTAAGCAGCTTTATTAGAAGTTTGTCTTGTTAATCTACATTATTTTTTGTTTTGTTTTGTTTTATGATAAGAATATCCATTAAATTTAAATATAACTGAGGTTATATGAAAGAAATGAAAAACGGATAGATTGATGTTACTTTTATTATTGGAGGGTAAATGAAGCATCGTGGTTTGTCCTTTAATGGAAATAAGTTGGAACGACTGGAATAAGCTAGTCCTGTTATTTTACTTTGCTTTACTGATATAAAATATATATATTTAATGATGTGAATATGATGATAGAATGAGAGGTATTATACAATTTTCTTGAAATATGACATCTTTTGAAATCATATCATTTGCTGTGGAAATCGAACTGCTTAATTTATTGGCGGTTTTACTGGCTGATCTACTATTTCAGTATCAAGTATACTTTATTGGGCTCTTTAATCGTATTCAGTGTTTTCAATAATATATTTGATTAAATAGAGAAGAAGAAGAAGAAGAAGAGAGAGAGAGAGAGAGAGAGAGAGAGAAATAGCATTTTTATTTGTATTATTTGTTTTTAAAAGAGAATAACAAAGTGGTCTTCATACCCTAATAGTCTACCGTATGTCGGTAAGCTTTTATTACCAGAATTAAATTGTAGAATTTTTTTTTTTTTTTTTTTTTTTTTTTACAACTCTATGCTCCATTGTGAGTGTAGATGCAAGTAACAATATCAGTAATCTCCATGGATTCTGTAAATACTCTAAGCGCCAAAATCATCAACTGCTGTAACAAAATCGAACTTCTGGTTAGCTACTTTAATAAACATTCGCTTATACAGTAAGAACGGTAAATTTTATCACTTTGAGAAAATTAAACATCACTTTCCAAAAGATTAATGACACTAAGCCAGAAATAATTGTCCCTTTATGCCTAGAAATTTTGTCCTTTTGACACTTTTATTTTTTTACACGTAGATAATCAAAGTGTCTCATTTTAGACTAAAGCATTATAGTAGTTTAAACTCAGACGACAAAACATTTGCTGTTTTTCCTCCTCGATTGGCTTGTTCTTTATTTTCTTGAACATGAAAATTATTACTAGAGAATGAACAATATGAATGTTTTTTTTTTTTTTTTTTTTTTTTTTTT